>MIQA02006631.1:0-14291 GCA_001887855.2 Sclerospora graminicola
AATCGTCACCGGGGAGCTCGTCTGGCAATACACTTGAACTTTGTATAGTGCGGCTGGGCCGAGAATAGTCCTAAACCAATAAGACACTTGAAGTTTGTATAGTGCCGGCTGGACCGAGAATAATCAATCGGCCAGCTAAACCAATAACAATGAAGGGCGAATCCAAATGTGTATCCACAGAAGGCCAAATGTCACCACTTCCCAATACTTGATCCCGTGTTCAAAACACGGGCGACTTGAGGTGAGTATACGAAGTCGCCGCGACTCCCGGTCAGGGGACTTCCGGTGGGTTAACTTAACCTTCCCCGGGCAAACCAATAACAGCAAGAGGGGACCTTGTTAGCCTCTGCCGTGAACCAATAAAAGCGACTTGCGTCTAAGAAAGCGAAACGTATACTGATTTATCCTATGTCCAATACTCCCTTTGTGTAACCTACCTCAAAAAACACGCCTGACCAGTCATGTATCTTACCCACACAACCCGGCTAACTCCGACTCTGTGTACCGGTACGGCCGGTACACCAACCCCAAATGGTACCAACCCGGCCGGTACACTGAACCCATATGGTACCAACCGAATGGTACATTGTACCCGACCGGCTCGGCCGGATAGCCACCCATCCGCGCCCCTCGGCCGCTGACGCTAGCAGTCCCTTGACAGTCTCTCCTACGATCCCGGTGCATACTCCTTCCACTAGAACAATACTCTCCTCTCAGGCTCCCTTCATTCCATCCTCACGAACAGTCCGCCATCTTGGCCGTCCGCCATCCGCGCCTCGGCCGTCCAACCTCCATAGTCCTTCCGTCTGCTCAGCTCGCTTATCCGACTATCCTCGCCCCTTGTCAGGTCTGCCGACGTGGTTTCTAGCCTGGCGCCACCTGGCCGCTGGTAGACCTCATCGGCGGCGGCCATCCGGCGCGCCTACACCCTTGGCCCTTATTTCCACCAATCAGGATGCGCCCTTTGGAAAGTGCCTTACATTATTTTATAAGTCGCTTTACCACAGCCGCCCCTGAGTCGCGACACGGCCGCACAACGGTCGGGACACGATCTCACTCGAACTTACTTGACCCGATACCGCTCATCCATGCCTCGCTTTGAAACGTCATCCCACCACTTTATAACATCTCCATGGACTCCGTCGGTCTCCACACTGGCTAGCCTGCATGTCCACCAATACTGACATTGTCTTGATTAATCACCAGTCTTGCAAATCGACAAGGCCAACGTCTGCCGTCTTGTTCTCGTGGACGACGACTCGCCTGCCAGCGGAGTGGAGGTCGCACAACCGCCGAAATCGTCTCGCACTCCCGATCTGGTGCTATCGTCCGCTGACGCCGAGGCCGCGCTCCGCGTTCACGGCCAAGCCTGCGGCGAACGGGACAGACTGAAAGCCGTCGTTTCTTCCCTTCGGGAGGAGCTTCGATCCTGTCAGGACAACTATGAGTCTCTGTTTCGGAGCTTCAAAACTTCTTGCGCGATGTTGGACCGCCTGAACCCCCGGGTCGCCGAACTGAAACTTGGTCGTAAAGCAGCGGAGGATGAGGTGACCCGCCTCAGGGCCATTGTAGGTCAACTCACGGACGCTCTACAACGAGCGGCCGCGCCATCCGCCCCGATCTCCGAGACAGCGGGGATGGAAAAGAGGCTGGACATGTTGACCGCCCAGGTGGATGACTTGGAGCAGATCCAGGCCGACTTGGTTCGGCAACTTGCCGCTGCCAACCGCCGGGCTGACGAAGCCGCCGCTCGGGGCCCATCTCCGGAAGTAATCGATCTCCGGAAACAAGTGGCCGATTTCAAGAGCCAAGTCACCATCCTGACAGGAGAGCGTAACCGCCTCCGCATGTTGGAAGACGTCGTTGAACCTCTCCGGTCTGCTAATCAGGAACTGGTCCAACGATCCAAGCTTCAGCGTGAGTGCCTCGTCTCTTCTTACGCGATGGCCCAGTTGCTTACAGTTTTCATTTTCTTGTCACTCCGCAGTTCAACAGTTAGAAGAGCTGAAAAAGCAATCTGCCAAAATTCCGGACATGTCTCGGGAGCTTACGCATCTTCGTACCCGGCTCTGCCAGGTGTCCCAAGACCTGGATAATGCGCGGGACAGCCGCGACCACCTGCGCGACTCCCACGCCCAGGCCCTTCGCCAAATCACGGATCTGGAGCGGCAGTTGCAAGAAGCC
The DNA here is from genome assembly GCA_001887855.2 of Sclerospora graminicola. Taxonomy (NCBI): domain Eukaryota; phylum Oomycota; class Peronosporomycetes; order Peronosporales; family Peronosporaceae; genus Sclerospora; species Sclerospora graminicola. The sequence goes on from MIQA02006631.1 coordinate 2,185, forward strand.
ACTTCTCGGCAACAGGAGTTGCGGTCTGAGCTGTACCGGGCCCGCCAGGAGAATTCCGACGCCCATGCCATACTGGCTCGGGCGGACCGTGTTTGTCATGCCATGCTGGATAAAGAGGATCGTTTTAGGTCCTTATTGTGTGGACTTCAAAACCAGCTCGAGGCAACTCAGAGCCAAGCCGCTCCCCTTTTTCGAGCTCCTCCCGAAGTACGGGAATCCGTCTTGTCTGTCTTGGGAATGGTGGGTCAGTGGAAGACCTCTCCGCCGAACCCAACCCCGTTGCCTGCCGCAGCGGGGTCGGAACCTGAGGAACCTCCCGCCGTCTCCGACTCGCCCCTTGCCAGTCCCAACTCTTCGTCCGCCCCGGCAGGATCGCAGGGGCAAAAACGTCCGGCCGGCTCCAGCCCCTTTTTGGCTGATGCCAGCCCGCCTAAGAAGAGGAAGCAGAGCGAATCCCCACCCTCGCGCCAATGTTCTCCAGACAAGTCGGACGGCGGGGAAGAGCCCGGGTCGGAGAGCGAGGACAGCCTGTTCGCGGAGCGGTCCCCTCTTCCATCCCCTCAATACACTCCCGGTAGAACCGGTCTCACTCCTAGTTCTAACTCTGAAGAGGACTCGGAGTCAGAAGCGGCCGCGCCCTCTTCTGAGTCAGCGGCCGCGCCCTCTTCTGAGTCGGCGGTCGCGCCCCCTTCTGAGTCGGCGGCCGCGCCCCCTTCTGAGTCGGCGGCCGCGCCCCCTTCTGAGTCAGCGGCCGCGCCCTCTTCTGAGTCAGCGGCCGTGCCCTCTTCTGAACCCGCGGCCACGTCCCCTAATTCTTCTTCGGACTCGGGACCATCCTCCCCTTCGGTTATCTATGACGATGACGAAGAAGACGAGGATTACGAGATTCAGCAAGTCAACGTTGCATTACTCCGTTCTCGCTCGGATACCCGTCGCCGCCCTTCCCGCTCCGGTAAGCGGACGACGAGTCCAGTGGGATCCGATCAAATCATAGATCTGCAGACTCCGCCGCCGGCAGGATTTGGTTCCGGGGAGCATGACCCGTCTGACCCATCCTTGCCTCCCAGCATTGCCGACGCCCCGGCCGCTCCGGTCGCGCGTAACTCGAGTTCCGACAGAGTGGCCGAGGAGAAAGTGGAGGACAACGACGATGACATCCCGGATCAGTGGTTGACCCCTCCCGACCTGAGTGACTCAGAGGAACCTCTTCCCCAGTCTTCGGCCAGACAACGACGCTCAACCTCGGCCGGGTCGCGTACTACACGCCGACCTCAGCGACCGGCCGCCAGGTCTAGAGTCCGGAGGAGTACTCTTACTCTTGCGCCCTCTTTTCCCAAACTTCCGCTTCTATGGTTATCGGGAGGGCGTTTCCCCAGTGGGGCGGATCGGTCTGCCATACTGCCTTGGGCAGTCGAGCAACTGGGCAATACCAGCCTGGCTGATATCTCCAGTTCCCAACTTGCTCAATCTCTGTCCCGTCCGCATCTCTGGTTATTCCCACGATTTTATAAGGCACCGTCAAAGACTTGGGACCCTAACCTGATGAAGTCGGGCGCCATCGACACACCCGAGCCCTGGAAAATCTTGCACACCGAGATGCCGGATATGGGGCTTCCATCCTATCCATGGTTCATGGAATTCAAAGCGAGACTTCATGATTTCACCGTGACTCACGCTTGGGCCATCTGGGAATCTACCCACTTCCTGTACATCTCGGCCGAGGACAAGCGAGCGGACGAGTCCCTCCGCAGGTACTCCCTTGCCCGCAAGAATCGTCGGGGGCGAGCTTCCGAAGCGTGGGTCCGTCTGTGCACGTTCATCATGGCGGGTATCCGGGATGGTGAATGTGACTTGGACCTGTTTCTCTTCCCGTTCATGCTCCATCTGCCAAACCGCCGGAGTGGATGTGCAGCGGAAGGAGGGACTTGGTATCCCGGCCTAGATGCGTTGGATCAGACCACCTCTCTTTCTCAATCTTTGGCGGCCATCGACCGGCAAGATCCTTGGCGCAATCAATACCGCGCACGGCCCTCCGACCACCCTGGGTTTCGCGTGACTCGGCTCCGAGGCAAGTATAATCGTCGACGGGGATGAGTAGTCGGGCTTGCTTTAATTCTTCTATTTCTCTCAGTTTTCCTTTTTTAATATATCCATCCGTTCCTCTTCCGTTCCCACTCCAAACATTCACTGTTGACTACTAACCGTGGTTAGCCTCGCCAGGCCTGCTCGGGGGTCCGCCTAGAGGGCCTTTTACTGCTGCAGGGTACTTCCTGGTCCGATCGGGCGTGGACGTCCTGTTCCCAGTCGCGGTCGTTATATTCCTTTTCCCCGGGACGGCTGGATTCGGGCGAGGGACCCTCGTCGCTAGCGGCCGGTTTGATTATCTCCGACAGTCTGTTCATCTCCGCCAATTCGTCCAACAATCCTGGATCCGAGACGGCGAGTCCCGTCTGATCTCGCATGGCTAAAGTGGCCAGATGGTCTGCGCTGTTATTCCAGTCTCGTTTGACGTGCAGCAATTCGTGCTCCGGCCACCTCCGCAAGGCGGACATAACCCGATCATTTAGCAGTCTCAGCCGCGGCGCCTTGCAATCTATTTCTCCGGTGATTTGTCGGATCACTAGGTTGGAATCACCGCATATGATGATCCGCCCCTGTGTCCGGCCAGCCAGCAAATCTAAGGACAGCAGTAATCCCCTATACTCCGCTTCGTTCACCGTGATGCCAGGCGTGAAATCCGAGGCGGCCGCGACCGCCTTCCATTCGGGCAGCTTCCACAAAATGGCACTATAGGCCCCGACCCCTTTCTTTACACTCGCCGACCCATCGAAACTCAAAACCATTAGTTCCTCCGTGGGTCCCACTGTTGGCGGCGGCAACACGATAGTTTGTCGAGGCTGCTTCCGAGGTGCGATCGCTATCAGGGCTTCCTCCACTTCTGCCCTGGGGGTGACGCTGGCAGCCAATGTGCCCAGTATCTCCTCTTCCCCCTTAGTACACTTAATCACTTCGAGGGACCACTGAGACAGCAGAGCCGCCCATCTCCCCAGCCGGCCATCAATCCCATTCGCCGTCAGGAGCCATGATAGGGTCGACCGTCTGGATAGTACTTTGATAGTCCGAGACACCAGCATAGTATAACACACATCCAAGATCCGTAATAGAGCCAGAACTTCTTTGTCCACCAATCCGTAATTAACTTCATTAACTTTCAAGGTCCGGCTGGTGAAGGTCACGGGACAGTACACTCCATCGTGATCTTGCACGAGAGCGGCCGAGATGGCCCACTTGTTAGCGTAGATGATGACCACCGGAGTCTTATTAACATCGAAATGTTTCAGGACCGGTGTGGTCGCCATCTTCGCCTTTAACATGCCAAAGGCCACCATCGCTCGGGTTATATGGTCGTCCGGGCCGGCCGCGCCGGGGTCCGGCGGCAGGTCGCTTGTCTGGGCAGACAAGGGCGCTTCGCCATTGGCTGAACTATCCGATGAAAAGGGCGCTTCCTCATTGGCTGAAATACTCGACAAGGGCGCTTCCCCATTGGCTGAACTACCCGAAAAGGGCGCTTCCTCATTGGCTGAAATACTCGACAAGGGCGCTTCCCCATTGGCTGAACTATCCGAAAAGGGCGCTTCCTCATTGGCTGAAATTGCCGGCCCGGCCCGCGTCTCCGCTTGCCTATCCTGCTCTCTCAGCTTATGGTAATCTACTTCCCGCAACTCGTACAAGACTGCTGCATAGACCGCAAAATCCTCGATGAACCGACTCTAATAATTCAGGCTGCCCAAAAAGGATTGCATAGCCTTTAGGGATCGCGGGAAAGGCAGATTACTCAAGGACTCCAAATCCTTCGGGTTAGCCTCCAATCCGGCAATCGACACTTGATGACCCAGATAGGTTACCTTAGTCTTTCCCCAGAAACTCTTAACCACACTAATCGAAAGATTCCACTTTTCACACGTAACCATCAGCTTCTCCACTTTGTCACACAATAAATCCCAGGTAGTTGCCGTAACGAGAATGTCATCAATGTAAGACCGCCGCCCCAGAACTGAAGGTTTTGGGTCGGGGTCCGGGTCACCTTCGGCGAACACATCCCCGACCAGAGCCGGATCTTGATCCGCCTTGATCTTGAAGTGTCCATACAGCGCGTTATCTATCAGCCGTTGGTAAATCTGCGGAGCATTCTTCAGACCGAACGGCATCCGGTTCCACTCGAACAACCCGAAAGGCGTCACAAATGCAGAGATCTCCCGTGCACGATCGGTCATAGAGACCACCCAGAATCCACTGGCCATGTCCAATGAGCAATACCACAAAACTTTATCCAGGTCCTCCAACAGGTCGTTTATCAGCGGCATCGGATAAATCATCAGCTTAGTCAGCCGGTTCACCAGCCGGTAATCGATGCACAACCTTATATCCACCCCATTCTTCTTAATGATAATTACAATGGGCGAAGCCCATGGCGAGGTGGACGGCTGAATTATCTTGGTGGCCAGCAAACCCTTGATAAGCTCTGACAGCTTTTCCCGATATTGGGGGGCGACTCTTCGGCATCTCTGTGCCACCGGCTTGGCACCTCCCACATCGATATCACAAACCGCCCCATGGGCGGCCGGAGGAAGTGCGTTCCCTGGTCCGATCAACAGATGTCGTCTTTTCCATATAATATCCTTCAATCTGCTGATCTCCTCCGGGGTGTTCACATCCGGGTCTCCCACTTGTAGATCGTCGATAGTGACTGCTGGGGGGCAGGGGGTCACCTCAGGTAGCACCGCCATCTGTTCTTCCATGCCTTCAACATATAGTTCGCCCCCTTCATGAATGCAGACTTGATCGGCTTCGGCCGCTTCGGGATTCTGCTCGGCCGGCTGGGCCGATCCGCATTCGGCTATTTCCGAATTCTGCTCGGCCGGCTGGGCCGATCCGCTTTCACTTCGGTCATCACAACCGTCATCGGGGCTGACCGTATATACAACTCTGCTTGGTCCTTTCTCCCGACTCTGTCGTTCGTCCGTCTCCTTCCGAGTGGGCAAAACCAGTTCCGCGATCGGGGCGTAGCTTCGGTCAGTGCATTCAGCCGGATCCGGCGACGGCCGGCTCCGCGTCAATATTTTAGAAGGGGTCCGGTACTCGGGTTTATCCACCATCGGAGTCTGGTCCTCTTCTAATTCTTCCTCTTCGCTGACTAGATCGGTGGTTGCCTGAAAAGCCAGGTTTTGCCACTCGATATAGCGTCTTGAGCCAACAGTGACATAGCCCGGCCGGCGGGGCACTTTATCCTCGGCCAGCCACATTCCAATGATCACATCTTCATGCAAGGTGAGGGGTTTTTCAGAGATGTTGGTCACGCTTATGAAGTTGAGGTGTCCACTCCCTTTAACCACAGATGGTACCCAGCACTCGCCCCTTGTCAACCATAACTTACTCCGCCGGTCGCGCGGTCGTAACATTACTTCCACCGCCTTTCCCACTGGCACCGTTACAAACTGACCTAGCTTGAGGAACTGGACGTAGGCGCCATATAAGGGCCGCCGGCCGGCCAGCTGGATCTGTACCTCGTCCGGCAACGTCAATGTTCCATGCGATAAGTCCAGCCGTATACCGGCCGGGACCATAAAATCCATGCCCAAAATTGCATCCTGCCCGGCCAACTTGCCTACCCAGGCGGTAAAGTAATATACCAGTGACCCAGCTAACGTAATCTTGACTCTTGTCCTTCCTTGGGTCATGTACGAACTCTCTCCAATGCCTATACATTCTTGTCGCTTCGTCTCGTCTATCTCACACCCCACCTTACGAGCAAAGGTGGTGTCTACGATAGACACTTCTGCGCCAGAATCGAACAACATGGTAGCTTTCTGGTTATTGATTTTTCCATCCGCCTTGGCCTGCTTGAACCATTTATCCGGCGAGTGATATTTCCAATAACCTCGCGACTCGCCAGGTAACAAGTTCAATTCCATTCGCACTTCAGACCGGGAATACTCATCCGTCCGTATACTGCTCACCAGGAAGGGGTCAGCCGTACCGGCCGGGGACCGGGTGACGTAATCGTCAAACTTACATGTATTGTCGGTTATCCTTTGCTTTGCTTCTTGATTATCCTCCTTACCGACATATGCATAGATACTAACACTAGACCGCTCGGCTCGAACCAGATTCCAACCTGGCGAGCGATCTAGTTTAACATCTTTTCCGCTCCGGGCGGCAACATTCCAGCATGCTTGGTCGGGACGTACCACTTCTTCAACAGGTTGTAGAATTCTTCCATTGGGCACAGTCCCGCCTCATGCACCTCCCCGCAAGTCTTACACGTGAACAGGCAGTGTTCCGCCGGGTGTCCTTTCCTCTCGCACTTCTTGCACGTCAGCCGCTTCCAGCAGCTCCGGTCGTCATGCTTGATGGACCCACAGTGGGTGCACTTGCGCCTAGGGTAATCCTGGTCAGCTCGAGCGGGAAAACTCTTCGACTGACCAGAATCAGCTGGCAGCCTGGACGGCTGACTGGCTTCTGCCGAGAAAAGGTACCGATACTGTTCCTCCTCAGACTCGCCCCCAGATCGCTGATACTCCTCTTCCGAGCTAGTCGCGTCTGACTCTCGGGCGACCATGCGGACGGCTCGGGCCGTCCTGGTAGATGGCGGCCGGCCTCCTTGATCCGCGTTAAATCGGGACTTGAAACGGCCGGTTCCAACTGCCGCCTTGGGGCCTTGCTTCTTCGCCCTTAGGTACGTGCGCAACGTCACTTCCAGCTCCGTCGTATTCTTCACCCGCAGTAACGCCAGCTGGTTTGCCAGCTCCCGATCGTCCAACGTGCTGATGAAAAGTTCCACGTGTTCGCGGGCAGCTTCCGACCGGCTGGTATCTTCTTTAACGGGAATATCCGCTCTCATGCCAGCGACATTTAAACGATGGAGATACTCCAGGGGGGTCTCATCCGGTCGCTTCTTGGAGTGAAAATATTGTCGCGCCGCTGACATTCCAGCTCCGCAGTATTGCTCCTCGAACGCACCGGCCAATCCCCTCCAATTTCCTCGGGTTTCCCGGCTGAGTTGTTGGATCCAGTGTTTCGCCGGGCCCTTCATCAAATCCCCGAAGATCAGGCATTTCTCATAGTCCGACGTCCGGTCTCTGAGAAATGCCGACTTCGTCTTGCTCAACCATCCTCGGGCCTGGTCCTCGTCCGTGTCGCGTCCGGTGAAGTCTTTCAGCTCGGACGTGGCCGACATTCGCACCCTCGTGATCGCTCCCGAATCCGCGTCAAACGCTTGGGCCGAGGCCATATGGGCTCGGCGGGACATCCCCAGATCCAGGTCATCCGGATCGTAATGGTACTTGGCCTGACCTGACGGATTCCATATCCACGTCGCTGAGAGACAGCTTCCTGTTCGTTGGCCGACGTCCGGTCCGGCGACCTGTCTGACGGCTCGGCGGGGCGGCATGGGGTTCACTTTGCTTGGACTGCACCGACTCCATATCTTCATCACTCGGCTCCCTCGCATAGTACTGGACTGGTTCGGGGGCCTGTGTTCCACGACGAGCAGGCTGGTCCGGTGACTTCGGACTGCCGCGGCTGGCGCTCAGCCGACGTTGCTCTTCCAAGTATCGCTCCATCATCGCCGAAAACATGTTCTGCAGGTGATCCGGCACCTGAGTAGCGACTTGAGGGGCGGCTTGAGGGGCGACTTGAGGGGCGGCTTGAGGGGCAGCTGGGCTGCTAGATTGGAATTCTTTCTTAATCCGCCCATCCGCGTCCTCGTCTTCCTTCTTCGGTTCTGGATCCGCCGTCGCTGTCCGCCAGGCCCGTACGCTGTACTGGCCGGCGTTCTTCCGCTCGGGCGTACCCGGATCCTCACGTCCTCCAAGTCTCATGGCTGTCGCCACACGCGCTGCTCCCCTTGGGCCAAGCGTCATGCGGGTGATACCCACCGATGAATCCGATGAGTCCGCTTCCGAAGGGGCAGACTCGTACTGCGAAGAGCCTGAGTGTATACCGGCCGGTTTGCTTGTCGCCGGCGGCGTGGACGGCGCCACTCCAGTCGTAGCTGTCATCTTTTTCGACGGCGGCGAGCAACCCACTAGCGGTACCAAGTGGTCGTGCAGGGCGCTGGACGCCTCCTTCAACTTGTCCATCTTCAGATCAAACAACTCGTTCGGATCAAACACGCCGGTGTTGATGCCGGCTTGTTTGAGTTGGTCGAATAGTCCTCTAATGAGGGACACGTGGCCGTCTGAGAGAGTTGGGGGAGAGACGGGACCTTTCAATCCGCCTATGATCTTCGGCCGTGTTATTTTTAGTACCTTATCCGTCCGCAAGAATTGCCCCAACTCGTGAAGATGGAAAGCACGCTCCAAGTCGATATCCGTCGATAGGCCGTCCTGCTTCTCTTCCTCTTCTTCGAATCGCGGTTTGTCTTTGTAGGTCGGATAATCCAATTCTTGCCAATCCGGTTTATTTAGGGGTAGGGGGGCCAGATCGCGACTTGGTCCCGATCCGGCCGGCTTCCCACTCCGGTCGTATCCGACTTCCGCTTTTTCTTCCTTTATCTTTTCTTTTATATCCAAAATATGCATTCGTTCGTTAGGATCATGGTCGGAACCATGATCCTTCCTCGGACTATGGCGACTTGCACCATAGTCCGATCCGGCTCCATCCGTGTAGCGGCCGGCACTGCGTAAGTAGTACCGTAATCCGCCCCCGGCGGAGCCTCTAGGGGAGTAACTTCTTCTTTAATGTCAACCTCGAACTCCCCCAATCCGAGGCGACCATCGCATCCTTCCATCTTCAGCAGCATTGGGGGCGATATGCCTTCCCCCAATGCACCCGACACAACATCGTCAACAAATTTGACAGGTTTAGGTCTTTCGCCCGCTAGGGACTCGCGGTGATATCCAGGGTCACCAAGAGATCCGGGCACGCGCACCATTGTGGTGTAGTCGCTCTCAGAAAATCTTCCTGAGACGCGAACACCCACGGGGGTCCCAGACGACTGACTACCGGAGGGGGTACTCCGTCCATCCGAGTCATGATCCGATCCGGCTTGATGCCGGCTGGATCGGTCGCTTCCATCCGCTTGATCGCGACTGCTCGAATGTTGCATGTTAAAAGCTCACCTTGTGTACCCGTCAGTACTGGGTGGTTAGCTCTCTTGATGGACCCTAGGGCGAAAAGTGTAGATCCGTCCAATAGGGAGATGAAGTGTAGGACTAGGGGTAGCTCCTGGGCGGAAATCGTCACCGGGGAGCTCGTTGGGTAATATACTTGAACTTTGTATAGTGCCGGCTGGGCCGAGAATAGTCGATCGGCCAGCTAAACCAATAGGACACTTGAAGTTTGTATAGTACCGGCTGGACCGAGAATAATCGATCGGCCAGCTAAACCAATAACAATGAAGGGCGAATCCAAAAGTGCATCCACAGAAGGCCAAATGTCACCACTTCACAATACTTGGTACCGTGTTCAAAACACGGGCGACTTGAGGTGAGTATACGAAGTCGCCGCGACTCCCGGTCAGGGGACTTCCGGTGGGTTAACTTAACCTTCCCGGGCAAACCAATAACAGCAAGAGGGGACCTTGTTAGCCCTCTGCCGTGAACAATAAAAGCGACTTGTGTCTAAGAAAGCGAAACGTATACTGATTTATCCTATGTCCAATACTCCCTTTGTGTAACCTACCCCAAATAACACGCCTGACCAGTCATGTATCTTACCCACGCAACCCGGCTAACTCCGACTCTGTGTACCGGTACGGCCGGTACACCAACCCCAAATGGTACCAACCCGGCCGGTACACTGAACCCATATGGTACCAGTCCGAATGGTACATTGTACACGACCGGCTCGGCCGGATAGCCACCCATCCGCGCCCCTCGGCCGCTGACGCTAGCAGTCCCTTGGCAGCCCTTCCTACGATCCCGGTGCATACTCTTTCCACTAGAACAACCCTCTTCTTCCGGGCTCCTTCACTCCATCCTTACGAACAGTCCGCCATCTTGGCCGTCCGCCATCCGCGCCTCGGCCGTCAAACCTCCATAGTCCTGCCGTCTGCTCAGCTCGCTTATCCGACTATCCTCGCCCCTTGTCAGGTCTGCCGACGTGGTTTCTAGACTGGCGCCACCTGGCCGCTGGTAGACCTCATCGGCGGCGACCATCCGGCGCCTACACCCTTGGCCCTATTTCCACCAATCAGGATGCGCCCTTTGGAAAGTGCCTTACATTATTTTATAAGTCACTTCACCACATTGTCGTTCCAAACGACGATGACCTCAAACATCAAATTTTGTTTGAGTACCATGATGCACCGATTTTGGGGCATCAAGGTCGAGAAAAGACGTATGCTTCTCTCGCACGCGATTTCTACTGGCGTAACCAGTATAAATGGGTACGTAAGTACGTCCGCGCTTGCGATATATGCCAGCGCGTCAAGCCTGCACAATCTGCGCAGGCTCCACTCCAATCTCTGCCGGTTCCGACAGAGTGTTGGAAGTCCATTTCCATGGAATTTTCATCTTTGGTCTTCCGGCTGATCACAGCCGGAAAACAGGAATAGTGGTCTTTGTAGACCGCTTCAGCAAGATGGTTCATCTTGCTGCAGTGTCAGCGAATATCACCGCTGCGCAAACGGCGCGGATATTCGTTGACACGGTATTCCGCTTGCACGGAATGCCGGAGAACATAGTCTCAGATCGTGATCCGAGATTCACAGGACGTTTCTGGCAAGAAACGTTCTCGTTATTGGGCACGCAGTTGAAGATGTCAACTGCGGACCATCCAGAAACGGATGGGCAAACTGAACGCGTTAACCGCGTTCTCGGAGACATGCTGCGCTCATACGCGCATGCCTTCGAGCAGTGGAGTGACTATTTGCCACTCACTGAGTTTGCAATAAATAACTCGGTGCATGCTTCTACTAAGCATACACCGTTCTACGTGAATGCCTTAAGGCATCCACGAACCCCAGCTTTACTTGGCGGTACGCCAAATCTAAGTGGGGGAGGGACCCGCTCAAATTTTGAGCGAGTCGATGCGCAAGTTGCAGTTGCAACTTGCGAAGAGACTGACGAGTCTTCTACTGTTAACACAGTAGAAACTCAAGCAGCTTCAGATACTGAAGCTGCTTATGCGGAATATGTGTCTGCAGCAATGGCTGCAGACAATGAAAACAACCCATCTACTGCCAATAAAGCAGTAGATGAATTCGTATTACAGCGCCAAGCTGTAATACGCTATGTAAAAGATGCACTTGCTTCCGCTTTTGACAAGCAGAAGCAAAATGCAGATAAAAATGGAAGGAAAACACACAAATTCCTTTCAAAACGGTGAATTAGTTATGTTATCTACAACTAATTTGCCTACACATGCAATCAGCAACTTCCCTACACGGAAGTTGCTCACTAAGTTCATTGGACTTTTCAAGGTCCAAAGTGTTAAGGGGAATGCCTATACTTTAGACATTCCCGCGGCCATGCGCCTTCACCCAACGTTTCACGTTGGGAGGCACAAGCCGTACCGATCGTCTACGTCTTCGGACGAGACGCATGGCGAATGCCGTGCTTCTTCAAGTCTCCCAAGAGAGACTTGTAATTGGTCTCCAACGATTGTGAGAAGTCTGGAGAGTTTCCATCTCCGACTTTTTTAGTCGATCAATCTCGACCAGCAGAAGATCATTCTTCTGCTGCATCACGAGATGCGCGCTCAGAATGTCGCGAATCTCGTCTCGATGACAACGATATGTCTTCATCGAGTGACACATGTCGTCGCTCAAGGCGTTACAATGCCTCTCGAGCTTGCGGAGCTGGTAACCATGCTCCGCAACAACAACGCCGAGGGAATTACCAACCCCCGCCGCCCCTGATTGATAATCAGGGGAACAAGCGTTACATTCTCGAGCGCTTACTATCGAAGCGCTCGGTTCCCTATAAGAAGGGGCAGCGTACCGAGTACCTGGTACGCTGGTTGGGATATTCCCAAGAGTTTGACTCTTGGGAGCCGATTGAGGTGCTAAGGGCGGATGCCCCTGACCTCCTGCAGGAGTTTGAGAAGGAAACTTCTCCTCAAACTCAAAAGAAGCATCAACACTAGGTGTTGATGGCTGCAAA
>MIQA02006633.1:0-18557 GCA_001887855.2 Sclerospora graminicola
ACTGATCGGGAAAGTTCGTCCGATCAGGCCAGCCAATGAGAGAGAGATAATAAGAAACCAAGAAACGCGATCAAACCACGATCTTTCACAGTAATCCACAAACCTTATCTCCACAAAACCTTTTCCAATATTAATAACGTGTTCTAAACACGTGCGCGTGGGTGGTGAGGCTTGATCACCTAAACAAACCCGTCGGGGGTCTTCCGGTAAGCCAAAATGCGTCTAAGCGCGTCTTAACCGGGAATTAAGTTGAGCAAGAGGGGACTAGTTAACCCTGTGCTCCCAATGACCACGACACGTGGCGGAGCGACTCTTTGCTTAGGGGGAAATCAAAACCTGTTATTATATATGCAAGGTCCTATACCTAGTGTACCCTACACCAACCCATGTGCCTGATTTATACTTCGACCCTGTTCACTTCGTTGCACGGTTGCATAGTACCACCTTACCCATCTTTGCTGCACCTTCAAGCTGATCTGTACCACTTCTGCCCTGATCACGGTCGGACTTCTATAGCGATCTTCAACCATCCCGATCTTCGATAAACAACTTGGAAACCACTTGAGATCTGCCCTTCTGACACTTGTTCACTTCATATCCAGCCCGACTTAACTGAGAACTTCACCTGCCTTTGCGTCTGGACGCCGTTTTGAGGCTGATCAGCCCACATTGTGATCGGCACAGCGATCAGCCGAGTGATCGGGTAGTGATCAGGGCGATCAGCCCTAGATCACTTCGGAAACTCTCTGGGTCACCATCACAACGACTTTGTTCGCCCGCTCAGCCATATTCCTGACCTTCATCCCCTGTCGGGGTAACCATATCGCACCGATTTCAGCCGATCGGTCCTGATCGGGCCTTCTCACGTCATCCCTGGACAAATCCATCGGCCATCATCACTTGCCTTGACTTGACATTACTCGCACGACTCGCCATTCCACATGCCCCATTCCATTCCACATCTGATCTTCGTATTTTGGGGCATAATCAGTTGACTCGGCCGATCGGGCCGGAACTACGTATCATATTCACCTTCAACATCTGCACTGTTCATAGTTCGGCCCGATTACTGCCTCTGATGTGCTACGTCACCATTGCTGCGGTATCTTGACTTGTCTCTGCCGATCTCGTCATACATCCGCGTGAACTCCACTTAATAAACGTTATCCCGATCGCGATCGTGATCGTCGCTGTTCCGTTAGTGTCTGGGACCGGGCGTAGTAACTGTGCTTGGCTTATTCCTTCATATCATGAGCACCCGTTGTCCACTACCTTTTCGTCGTATGCTCGATCAGCCTGTCCCACCCATCAACTGTCTCACGTTGATGGGTGTTCCATCGTCACCAATCAACGGCCATGTGTGGTCCACCTCATTCTCAACATTTTTTCAGATCGCTTTACCACAGGGTCGTCGACACGAAAGCAGTCCCTCACAGCAAAATCAAGTTCACGAGACAGAGGCACAAAGCAGTGGGGGGGGGGGTCACGGAAGAATTTAAAAAATTTCGACCCAATGGTGGCGTCTCAAGTTACAGCAATAACGCAGTGCTACCACTGCATGCTGTCAAATTTAATATGGACGACCGTCCGTGGCTCCCTCCATTGCCGAGTGGCGGCATGTTTACGCTGCTTACCACGCGGCAGACACTGATCAAGTACCGTATAGAGCAATTTAATCACATTTTAGCGGCGGTCATGAGTGACAAGTCCAATGAAGTTCTCAGTCTCCTCATGAACTTTATCCAAGAGAAACCTGGAACTCAGGCGCAAACGTATACCAACTTGTCTGAGTACGCGCCTATTGATATTCCGTTCAACATGGAGAGATACGCATGACGTCGAGCCATGTCCATCGGCAAGCACCGGGACCCAATGTCTTCTCCTGTACCGAGAGCGACAAGTAGCAACTCTAAGGGAGCGTACCGGTACAGTAAGATTCGGTAATAACTTTTCGTATCTCTTCAGCCTCAACTTTTCTCAACTTCTTGATAATAGCATTGGCAGTAGCCTCGTTGCGAGGTACACCACGTCCGACAGTATACATTTCTGCAAGATTCTTCAAGGACTCCATTGAATCTCGATCTGCCGCTTCCTGGTAGTACAAGAAAGTCTTCTCATAGTCTTTCTTCACACCAATGCCATTGTAGTATAAGGTACCGAGACAGCAGTACGCGTCGGCATGTGCCTGCTCCGCTGCCGCCATGCAAAACAAGCGCGCCTGCTCGTAATACTGCTCGAATCCGTCACTGCCGTGGAAGTAGATACCTGCCATACAAAAGTACGCATCGGCTTCTCCTGCTTCCAGCGCTTTGTCGAGATATTCCAGAAATTTGGCACGATCTGCATCGATGTTGTTGTCGTCATCACCGGAGCGATACAGCTGCGCCAAGTAGTACAGAGCACCTGGGTGACCTTTGTTTGCTGCCTTCTCAATGAGATTAAGTCCAAACTTAAAGTTTGGTTCGATTCCCATTTCTTCATCGCCTTGATGCAGCAGCGTCCCCATGAAAAATTGCGCTGAGATATCGCCCATTTCTGCTGCACGGGTAAAGAATGGAATTGACGCACTCTTGTTCCCGAAAAAAAGCTGGTTCAGCATGAGGCACGCCATCGAACAACATGACACCAAGGTTATATAGCGCATCTGGGTGTGGGTTTTCATCCTCTGTTACCTTCGTGTACCAGGCGCTAGCCTCCAGTGCCATGGGTGGGTCGTGACTAAGACACAGATTTCCGAGCTGAACGTGGGCATCCCGATTGTTATTGTCAGCCGCGCGACGTATCCACTTCACCGCTTTCGTCGTGTCCAACTGCGTCATTGTAGCATCTCCGTACTTCTCGTTGCCATGTTCCGGAAGCGGCTCTAACTTTGACTTAGGATGTAACAAAAACTCCATAGTTTTGCCAAACGCATGGTCGAGCTCACCAGTCGTTGCGTGATCTACCATTGAGGCTGTAGCACCCGCGCGCATGTCCTTGACCTGTTTCTTGCGTTTTTGTTCCAGCAGATATTGCTTGTAAGCCGCACGTGCAACTTTCCGAATCTCTCTGATGTTTCTTGGACCGGCAGGATGTCCAGAACACTGTCGATTGAATTCAGCGTCACGAATGAGCTCCTTGTTTTTGCGCTGAAGCTCATCTTCCTCGTCGACCTCATCATCATTCAGCAGTAACGAGCCTAGCATATACTGGGCATCTGCAAAGTTGGCATGTGCTGCCACGCCCAAGAACTTCATGGCTTGTGTCATGTCGTTGTCCCTATCAAGCAATTGTTTTGCCTTTTCAAATGCTTATAAGCCTCTTTCTCGCGAGCTGCAGAGCTGAAAGAATGTCCACCATGCGCCTTGAAGCTATGCGCAGTTATTATTGCTCGATTACAAAGAGCTACATGCCCGCGCCCCCTGGCAGCCAATGCTGCGGCCGCAACTCTACGCAAAAATCTGAATTTTGTGAATTGAGATTCGGTAATAACTTAGTTAGTTAGTCAACATGCGTAACCATCTGCGTACCCTGATTTCGCATCCCCGTAACCCTCAATAAGGTCATTTTTATACCCTCGTAAACAGCAGATTTGGGACAGGCAAAGAACTTAAATTCGACAATAAAATATAGTCTAATTAGTATTAACCATTAGCTACTTTGAACATGTGCACTCTAGAATGTAGTCTAGGCTCAGGCATCTTGGATGTGTTTTCGTCTCTTGACACACATGGTTGTTCTTGGAAAAGATTTGGGGAGTCCTGATCCGGTGCTGGAGGTTGATCGAAGACGCACTGTGAACTGATTTTCAGTCGGATACCTTCTTCCCTTGTTGCATACAATCTTGATTCATAATCCGCCACTGCCTCGACTTGAGCACGGCATTGACGCCAAATGATTTCGAGATGATCGTATGCATCTTTCACGATTCCTTGAAATATAGATTGATTTCGAAGCTGCCATAACCATGCTATTCCGATCCCACAGAGTCCTTTTCAAAGCCGCTGAAAAACTTCCGTGTATGTATCATCATACCACCCATGTTGTTGCATCATCGCCTTTTTGATACGAAAACTTATAGGAGGTGCACATCTAGACATGAACGCTGTTTGAAAGGTGCCTAGGGCCGAGTCCGTAATCATCATTCCTCTCCACTGCTGAATATGACGTCGCCAGAAGGCCCGAGCACGTTTACATTACCAGAGAATATGGCATATATCTGTCCGCCTACTGGTACAGCTTTCGTCTAGCGCACACCTCCTGTCTGAATGTGTCCGAACGTAAAATGTATTAAGTTGCATAGTGACAGCTCTGAACTGTACCCACACTTGATAGTTAGTCAACATATTATCGTGATCCCATACCTGATTAGGTTCTACATCTTGTATATTAGTCCACCAAGAGCTTGTATCGCAACGACTTTCCCACTTCGCCAGTAGAGTTTGCAGTTGGGGTGCTATCCCATGGAAATACAACTTTCGGAAGGACCGACGTAATTTGGATCATATCTTCCTGGTAGGTTATTGTCATCGACCGTCCAACCTATAAGATGTATGCCCGGATGGGGGTAGAAAACTACTGACTCTTCCACTATTGTCGCGATTTCATCATTTTCCCGGCATTGTACTGGATACTACCTTCCGGATAATCCCATCTGCTTGTTGGGTAAGGTTGCCATATTCTCCATTGGCTTCCCTGTACCTCGAACTAGCCCAGGTGCAACTAAGTTCCATGTAAACGATTCCAAGCAAGCTGGCCCTCGACAGAAAAGTATTGGTGGCCGTTCTCCAATATAATGTCCAATTTCTACCCTTGGTGACGCTAGAATAATTGAACATAACCACCTTCCTATTTTGCACGCGAGTGTGAGATTCCTTGCACTCCCTGCACCTGCCAGACATAAGTTGTTTTCGTTAGTCCTAAAATCCCTAATTCTCGAATAGGTACGAGCGGTATGCGGTCATATTTCGTCGGAACTAGCACCATCGCCCTTTCTTCTTGAATCCACGGATTGGAAGCCCAACTGTAAGTCTCCCAAAATGGGACCATCGAATGAGGGAGCAGGTCGTGATATGGCTACTCATCAGTGTCAAGTGTGATAACAAACTCATCATCTTGTTTTATTCCCTTCCCTTTCATTCCCAATCTTCCTTCCATAATACCAATCGCCTTTGGTAATACCGTCTGAGTATACCTCTGTAACTCCACGATTTGATTAGGTTTCGATCCTAACCACTCCATGACTGTTCTTGCCACAGATTGCATTTTTGCCGATCCCACTGGCTGTCCCGCTTGACACACCGTGTAGCCTTTTACTGGAGTTATCATTAACCCTGATGAACTGTTGGATCCTATACCAGCCAAGTCTAACCTAACCACGCTCTTTGATAACAATCTCGCGCTGCAATAAGCCACTGATATGCCAGTTTTAATCGTTGCACCTTTAAAGCCGCCGGAATCGAAATGAGACCTACTCCCCCGGCCGCATGCGGGGTGAAGAGTAAAGTCGGCGATATCTTATGTCGCTCTTTCTCACCGATCGTACTGTTTTGCCACAAGAAGACCTTCTGAATATGCACAAGTTCTTGCATTGCGTCGGCCGGGGGATCGAACATCCGCGCTGTGAACAGAATGGAAGGATTCGCAATCATGTTAAACAATTGTACTCTTTCCATAAAAGCTGTACCACATTCCGTTGCTGTTGCTAATCTCCGTTGTATACTCCGAATTCGCAGTGCCCAATTTACTGTTGTTAAACTCGCCCACCCAAAGAAATAACCAAGATATCTTACGGTTTCTCCTTCCGGTAAAACCAGTAAAGTGTACCACTTTTCTGGTACATGAACCGAATTTAGAAATAAAATTTACGTGCAGACCCGATAGATCTCCAAACCGCCGGACGACATCCAGGGCTATTGGTACTTGCTCCGCGTGTCTTACGAAAATCGTCGCGTCATCCACAAAAGCTAAAAACCGATGCTATATGGACTGATCGCTTTTTAAAGGGTGAATCTCCGCTATTTCCTCTTCCTGAAGTAGAGCTAAAGCAAGTGGCTCGACCGCTAAGATGAAAAGAAGACGTGCTAAAGGACACCCTTGCCATATTCCTGACTTAACTCTTATTGGCTCCGAAAACTGATTGTTTACCAAGAATTCCGCTGTCGTCCCTGCATGAATTCTATTCATCAAATCAATAAAATGGTCCGAAAATCCAAATAGGCGTAACACTATGAATAGGTATTTCCTATCAACCGTATCATAGGCCTTACTGAAGTCTAAAAACAAAATCCCAGCACTCTGAGTCGCTGAAACCTTCCGCTAAGCCTGATATTTTTCGAAAGTTGACTTCATCAAAATAACAGCTTTGTCCATACGTCTGCCTGTGACAAACCCCTTTGGGTCTCCCCAATCAACTGCCCCAAGAAGGACTGAATCCGGCGAACAATAATTTTCGCGAAAAGTTTGTATCCTGTTGTCAGCAAAGAAATAGACTGATAGTCCAGGGCATCACTGGAATCCCCTTTCTTGCGTAACGGAATTACTACTGCCTTCAAGAATGAACGTGGCGGATTCGCACCTGCTAATATTTCATTGAAGATTCGCGTTAAAGATCCTATCAGCAAGTTCGCAAAATCCTTATAGAAGTCTTTGCCGAGTCCATCGTGGCCGGCTGCTTTTCTGCGATCCAAATATTTTATTGTCCATTCGACATCCTCCTCCTGAATATCCGCCACTAACATTGTATTTTGTTTGTAGGTTACCTTCCGGTGTTGTGGAACCCGCATGAAACGTTCCAGTTCCTCCAGTAACATGGTACTGTTTACCGTCCGGTGACTGTAACTGAGGATTTGATGCCAGGTGGCCGCAAATTTGTCAGGTATCGATAAGGAGTCCGAAAAAGGCGGTCAAGATGTTGCTACGATCTTGGACACTGTCTGGTCTCGTTCCCAAATGGACGCCCGTTTAAATAACCATCGGACATCCGCAGCCAATCGGTGTAAACAAAAACGTCTCCGAAAAGACCGTTCTTTATGTAACGCCTCCGATAGTGCGAAAACAATGTGTTTTCGGACAGTAGCATTATCTCTGGCAGTTCGTTGAAGTTGATGAAGTCTTCGTCGCCGCCGTCTGGCTACCTTCTTACGCACTTTGTATATAATATCTCGGCATTCATCGATACTTTGATCCCAAGTAATGGCGGATTCAGTTTGAGGCATGCACCTCGTTAGGCGATCTGTAATCAACGTGTGAATCTGGTCCTCCTTGGATCCCGGAAATGGGTACGGCATTCGTCTATTTTCTAAGTGACGTCGTGAGACACTTGGGTCTTTTAGACAAAGAAAGACCTGATTATGATCGAAAAAAACTAGTGGAGCCTCAACTGCTACCCAAACCACCCAGTTTTTCCAGTTCTCTGAGACGTAAAATCTACCTATCCGACTAGCTTGATTTCCCCGCCAGTATGTGTAGTGTTCTGAAGGGTCAATGGATATCTCACCCATCACAGGCATCATTAACAGCCTAGCGTCCCATAATTACCAATCTGTTATTAGCCGCGTTAGAGCATTGCTCTCTGGTCGTGTCGTCCGTGTTCCCCCCAAGCGATCTAAAGCTGGTGTATTGACACAATTGAAATCACCACCAAGAAAACAATTTTTAGGCTTACGTTGAAAAAGATTTCGTAGATCACTAAAAAATAACTCTCGGCTTTTCGCGTCACTCGACGGTCCATAGATATTGACTAATACACTGTCATTCCACTTCACTGTAATGATACGATTCGTCCATTACTCGGTTAACCATGGGCTGATTTGATCCGCCAAGTTAGGGCAAACTAGAATCGCCACCCCCTGTTTTTGAGGATGCACACTCCAATAAGAGAGTGTCTTATTTCAGCCTTGCTTTCCACACAGAAGTGCCCATTTCCTCGAAACTTCGTCCCGTTCCGTAACGGAGACTATATGTGTCTCCTGAAGTAGTATAATTTGCGCACAATATTCAGAACCACCTTGTCTCCATGAAATCATCCGGTCTGAGATATCTTTATGCGCGAAGCCCATTACATTCTGACTTAAAATTATATTCGTCAAGTGATTAGAGATGGTCGGTGCTGACTCCATAACCGGTATATATTCCATATCCTTTATTAGTCGATGTTTCGTAAAAATATCAAGATTCTTCATATCATAGTACGTATGAGTTGAAAGGGGGTTTTGAGCGGTGCCCTTAGTACCTACCCTGATCCTGCTGATCCTGTTCAATGGCTCTCGCATCTTCCGCACTTGCTGATTGTACAACATTCGTCGAGTAAAGAGATCTTCCCAAGCCCCCGACTCCCCTTTTTCTAGTGTAGTCACCTTTGTTGCATATTCTTGACTAATTTCCATAACTTTGAGATGTCGTTGAAGTAAGCATAATATAGTGTCTGCTGGGTGGTAATTATCCCCGAGTATAGCTGCCAATTGTTCTGCAAACAAATGAGAACTGAGAAGCGTTGTTGCCAGGAGAAGGACTTGCCGCGGTTAGTAACTTCAGAACTGTGTTGCCTCCATATTGAATCTTCCTTAAACGAGACCATTCTTGCGAACTATTCATGATCGCCATTTTTTGCCCTGTAGTTTTCATCACACTAAAGCGTTGTTCCCACTTTAAAAATCATTGCCCCGAAATATCCATTAGACCTTCTCGTTTCCCAGCATCAACTACAACCAGCGAACATTGTTCTCTCCATGGTTTAGTCAATTCCACTAACACGCTTGAATGGACACTGTCCAGAATATAATGTGATCCTGGAATATCTTTAATCAAATGGAGTAAGCGATTAGCTTCTAGATGGGCTGCCTTGATCCATAAAGCCTTCGTCGAACTTACTAATGGAAAAGGAATACCAGTTTGTTCCTCCCAAGTGACTAATATCTTATGCCATGCTATCTTAAAATCCTCCAGCGAAATGGTATCCAGAGTCGTTTCTTTTTCACATTTCATGAATTCATCCATCAATTCCCGTTGGACTGGTACTATTTCCATTGACTCGGTACTCTCATCATGTTCAGTCCGACGGCAGATTCTTTTTGGCGTGGGGCTATCTCCTCCTCCTGATTCTTGAGTATCCTGAGGAACTTCCTGATTGTTCTGAATCCTTATATTCAGACCCTGATGTTGATCCATTCGAGATCTGTAAAATCTCCTGCTCTGGTTGATTATCCATCCACACTTTCTGATACCACTGTTGTAGAATAGGTTCTGAAATTTGATATTTCTGTAAAAACTTAGTACTCGTGTCTGGGTCAGAAAGATTGGCTTCCATTAAACTCTCTTGTTCCGGCAGAGAAAACTTACTCACTGTATCTGCAAGAAAATGTAATATTCTCAGGTCTTTTGTCATAATGATCTCAGTTATCTCGCACTTTAATCCGTGATGGATGGTTGGTCCATTCAGACGTTGTAACAGGTCATCGAAATTTCCATCCCAATCACCAGGGTCCCACGGTGAATGATTTCCGTAATTCGTCATCGTATCATCCTCACTTACGGCCAGCTCTAGTGATGATGTACGCGAATCTGATTCCCGGATTCGAATGTGCTCCGCGCCCTCCTTTACATCATCATAATTTTCGTCATCACTACTTTGATCCATATCAATATCCTCCGATTGCACTTATCGTTACCACTTAAGATTGCTGAAAATTGTTGCCCACTATACTCCAAAATTAATGGCCTTTTTCCATCGGTATACTCTGACACATCTTCTTTTAAAATTGCTCGAATTCTTTCATAAAAAACGCTCACTGTGATGGGATATTCCCCGCTCATGTGATAAGTTTTTGCCCGTTGTGTCCTAGTTTCGGGTGTAAAGTATAGCAACCCTGGCACTTTAGCACCAGGGGGCTGACTGATCACGTAAATGTCTTTTTGTAACAAAGTACTAATTGACATTAGAGTGTCATTACTCCCCCAAGTTTTACGTGGAATATTCTCCTGAATTTTAAAGCTGCTTTCCGCAAACTCCAGTAAGTATTGTTGAAACTGCCTCTTCGATTCCTTTGGAGATATTCGCGCATATCCACGACCGAGTTCGAGAAGCGTTGATTTCCTCGCCTCATCTGAAAATTTTTCATCAAAGTCCATGAGAGCGCGCGCTAAACATCCTTCCTTGAGTTGCTTCGTCATCTTTTCCAGTAAATCCACATTGTCCTTCAGTTTCTCTGAACAGGTAAGTGCTTGGCATACCGCATAGATTTGACAATTGCTTGTTGCAGGTGTCGGCGTCCTCTTAAGGCCTAATAATTGAAGCACCTTGGTAACAGAAGTGAGCTCTTGTTGGGATACATCATCAGTATCCATAGGTTCATACACACGGACTAGCCCTTCATCCCGTTCAACTACATCCATTACCGACGCAATGTACGTTTTCACCCTCCCTTCGAGCATGAGCAGGGCACTAGCCTTCTTCTAGAGGATCAAAACCTGCTGCTCCCGTTCCTTTTTCTTTACCAACCGGTCCTTTTGCTTGGTAGCTGCCAGTTGGCTCTTTTCCTTAGCGTCCTCAGACGTTATATTCCTTTGGGTTCCACCCTGCCTTTGTGATGTACTTCCCTTTGACTTCTGAAGGTCCTTTTGTAGACTGGAAACCACTGTTGGGACTGGTGCTTTTTCCTCCTCGCCTGCTAGCAAAGGTTGGCGAGCATGTTCTCTACCTTTCTTCTTCGTTACCGTTATCTATTCGGGCGATGCCTGCTGCCGCTGTGTCTTTTGGAGGGTGGTGTCCGTCGTCCGCGACCCCTTCGGCCGTGATTCCGCCTCCGATTCTTTACACGGAGTCACACATGACACCCGTGCACTCCCTTCTTCATTCTCCTGCGAATCCGTCTCCACCTGCTGATTTGCCAAATCTGTGGCCGACAGTTGCTTTTCCCGCACTGCTTCCACCTGAGCCCTCAACTCCTCCATACTGCGAAATGTTGTTGCTGGAGGTGCATATTGTTTTAGCTCCTCTAATTTGACTTTGATACAGTACTTCTTTAATAATTCCGTCAAAGGAGTAACACATTTCTTCATTGGATGGCCGATATCTCCACATCGAAGACATTGTTTCCTTCCGCGCATAGAAGGGTGCTCAACGACTAACATCGTTTGACACCAGTAGATACGTCTTATATCCAGTAGTGCTGTCGGACAGGCATCCGACCCCACTATCAATTCCCACAACGTTGATGTATCCGAGAACGGTCCACTATTATTGAGATCATCTAGTTGAAATTCCATACCAAGAATCTTTTTCAGAAAACCAGATAACTTTAGTAAGTCCACAGAACGTGTGATGTTTTTCAAAACACACGAATAATACCCTTTGTGCTCAAAACTTTCACCATTACTGTCACGTTGTGATTCCCACGCCGATCCACGAGCCGTTGACACTTGTTGATGTAAATTACGTAAAGAATGATCGTACCTATGAAATGGTACTTTAATTCCTTCAAACTTCCTTGCCATGTCACGCGTAAAGAAATGAAAGTAGAGAGCATGATTTCCACTGTTATAGTTGATGTTTTTAATCTGCGCTACCATTCTCCATAGAGCCAGGCTCCCTGACCCTCTCGTCGACGCAGCTGTTGCTATACTTTCCTGAATACTTTTGGTACTCAAAAAGGCTTCCTTAATTGGGCTCTCACCCCTTAAATCCATAACAGGCACCCTTCAACTTGGGCCCTGATCGTGTGCACAAGACGAACTTGTTCATCGATCTTCATAACCCTCTTCAGAAATTGGGGTTTGCTTCGCAATGATAGTACCTTCAACTAAGCCTTGCACTATACGCCACTCGTCCGCACTTCCTTCTCGTACCATCATTGGCGCGAATTTTCCATAGTCTTTTTCACTAACCGCTCTCAAACGAATGATTTCATCCGGTGTATACACCTCTGTCTTGAATAAGAAGGTTTTCGTCAGGAATTTATCTTCTGTCTCAGCAGAAGATTGTCCTGCTACCTTGCTTGCCCATCCTTTCAGAGGTGCCGGTAGTAATGCCTCTTTTTTTACCTTCTCCTGGCCTATGGCTTTCCATAAAATTCCTTCGAATGATTGAGTTGAGCGTTGAGCAAGCAGCGCCGAGCCTACCACCTGCTTTCTCCACACCTCCCGATCCTTCTTCGCGTCCACGACAATCAGCTCATAATAATCCAGGAGTCGCTCCACTTCCGCTGCCTTCAAAAGCGGGAGAAGTTTCGCCGCCTCCGACAATCTCGAAACTGGGCCTCTGACCTTGACATAAATGGACGTAAAAAGCTCCTGGGTTAAGTCCAGCCAGGCCTTTGCTCGTGGTTTGGTCTTTACTGCTTGGCTAAGCGCGGTCTTAAGTGCTTGTGCCAAATGCTTTGGCTCCTATGCATCAGCTGATCCTACCATTTCCAGCCGTTCTTCACTTGATTTTTTTGTTACTTCTACTGGATTCTTAGGATCAACTGTCAATTTTATATCACTGACTCCATTTGAGTCCCCCGGTTTTACCGGTATGTCCGTAGAATGTTCCGTTTTTTTCTTCGAGCCTACTATCGGTAATACCGACTCAGGTACCGGTTCAACTGGTACTATCTCTTCCGACTCCGGGCCAGATACATCTGCCTCTGGTGAAGCTGGAGTTTCGGGAACAATTTCGTCGTCATAACACTTCTCCTCTTGCTGGGACTGACTTCCGCTGGGTTGTCCAGGTCGGTTTTAGGACCCGGGTCGTCCAAGGGTGTTCGGGTTTCCTTTCTTTCAGGCATTTTAGTCCTAAACCCTATTCGTCAAACGATTAGGGGCTTATATCGCAAATTTAGAACTGCTGACAGGTAAAATAATAGAGGTCATGGAAAATGACATCTACTTCGAGTATTATGTAACGTTATAATAAACTACAGTTACTTATAACGTTAGACGTGGTTTTTATTGATTTTTGCGTTGTATAGTTTATAAAGGAGTGCCACAATATTGGTACATTGTGTCTCATACATGGCGCACACGGTACACATTACACTACTTAAAAGGCATCTCCGCTATTGCAACGCGCCAAATTGAGCGCCGAGTTACCAGATAGCGCCACAGGGGGGGCAAATGAAGCCTCTCCATCTTAAAAAGTAACAAAACGAAAACAGCGCACATGGAGGCACCGTGCGCGATTGCCGAAAAGTTGCTGGGCCTTGTGCGCTTTGTACAAAAGAAGAGGATGGGCAGTACTACAATATGATGTGAAGACTAGCTGTGTCTCTTCAAGTAATACACTAATTTTTTTCATCACCACCATACCGTTTCAACGTTCAGCGATACCGTTTTCTTGTGCGTAAAATGCGTTTGTCGTCTGTACACTAATACAGAATCGTTTTACATTCTTGTTTACAAACTCATTACCCTTGGTCCGAAAACAGCTCCTGTACCCCTAGCATCGATGTGTAAAGGCTTTTCAACAGTCCTAATAGATAGTTCGCCTGCTTATCCTTAGTCTTAATGAGAGAGACACGCTTGAGTCAGAAATATTCATTTGTGACGCGAGACGCGGTCCTGAATCTCTCTAGCTGACCAAAGTTCACTTGCGATACTTCCAATTGCTGAGAGATGCGAACGTACCGCTCGTAGCACTTGGTCCCGGAAGACTCGACCAGCAAGGTGAGGAGGTACAAGATGTGGTTTTCTGCGTGGGGCATGTAGAGTGAGCGGCTGAGGACGCAGAGTTTAACTACTTCATCGGCTGGAAGGCGTAGAAGAAAAATCGGAAGCGTAGTATCTAAAATACTCGCTTCCGTAAACCATTTCATAGATCATCCAGTTGTCCAGGAGCTGTCTTTACCTTAGTGGAGTCAAATCGAGACATAGCACTTCAAATGGCTTTGTAGCCTTGTAGTCTTCTGTCCAACTGTCTTAGTTTTGGCCTGGGTCACGTCACATGAACACAGTCGTAGTTTGCAACCTATTATTGATGTTAAGTTCTGGGGCTGTCTTGGTTTTGCAGTTTGTAGGGAGTCTCCCACTAATGAACCCGGCCAACAAAATAAGACATACAAAAGCATAGCAAGATTTGAGCTGTTCTGAATACGTATTAATTGTCTTATGACCTCCGGAGGGGTGTGGGGTGTGTGTGTGTGGAGAAACGTTTTGCTGTGAATACTAGTGGTGTGTGTGTGTGGAGAAACGTTTTGCTGTTAATACTTTGCCGGAATAGCTACAGCATCGAAACATTGTACCCGCTCATTGACCGAAGTCCCACAGTTCAGCACCATCACTAATCTTATTGGATCGCCCCGATCCAATTTCTTATCACAAATGATCCGGTCCCAACTTGATATTGTAGGTGTCGAGTACCGTAATCCTTATGTGCCTATTTTTTTCATGACCCAACCCTGTCAAATTTGAGTAAATTACTTACGAGCCACTGTGAGTTGAACTTATATATTTCGAAGTAATTTCCATATTACGCAGGACTCGTGAACAAATATATGGCAAAAATGCTCCAGACAAGTGTAGCGAGGGTACCAAGGAAGAGTAGACTATCGTAAAAAGGTCTTGTTGAAGGGACGATCTTTGCAAGACAGATGCCACAATTCGCTGAACGGATAATGTCTTTTGGGAACAGGTTCGACTAGTCCAGACTATTCGTGCCCAAGTTGAAGGATGTTTATTACTAGACTTAACCGGTGAAAGTCCTATTAGAGAAGATTTTTTAAATACTAAGAGTATTCCGGAAAGCATTGCAACAGCCGCGACGACAAGAGGAACAGGATCGCAGGAGTTATGGAATATGGTTGCGCAAGTTAAGACTATAAGCTACAACGCGTCCAACCATACGTTATATTCACTTTTTTACTCGGAAAAATGCAGAAAAATTCGACGGGATTAAGGTCCATAGGTTTGACCATATTTCAAAAATTTACATAAGAAGAATCTTCACAACTCAGGGTCAGCGTGGGATCAACAGATGGCCGCAAATGGATAAGTTTATGGGCAACAAGGTGTTTATTCCTGTATTCTTAAGAATATTACTAGAGCCACCGATCTCGTTAAGTTCTACAGTGTATTTCACAAACTAGTGGGAGTCGACTTTCAAGTGGATGATTTAAATACAAGCGGGCCTTTTTCCGACTCTTCTACAGCGTGGGAACTTACGTTTCAAGCGGACACGTGTCCGGCAGCCTTACAAGGCATCTTACGTATTTCTTGATTTGACAAACTGGTCGTGGTGGAGCGTCCAATGATGCGTGGTGTGGAGCCCGTGGACATCCGATGAGAAACTGTAATGCTTCATTGGAGGCATTACTGCAAGAAAACTGTATCATGATCACGAATGACAATCTTCACGATATTGCTCTCCCCGATCCCACCTTCAAGAGTATGGAAGAATTGAAAGAAGCGGGGAATCGAATCTACGTAAACAAAACCAACCGATAACACCGACAATTGAAGCTAGAGATGCCACAATTGTGCAAGGAAATATGTCGGACGCTGTACAAGAAGAGACACACACGCAAAAGGAAGAGAGTGGGAATGAGACTCGAGCCTCAGCAGATCAGGTTAGCAGGCAACTCAGTCAACCAACCACGAACGGTAATCCACCTAATGTAAATAGGTGGATTACTGTGAATCATTCAATAAAAAACAGCCAGATTCGGTGGGTATGTCGATCTCCAAAGCGGTGGAACAGGAATCAACGCGGACTACATTATCTAAACCTGAAGTCGAGAATGCAGCTAACCCTGAAGTCAAGAAGAAATCGAGCCAGATCAAGAAGGATATAGGTCCAAGGGTTTGCAGCCAAAGTAGTATAAAGCTGAAGGAGGTGTAAGGCAATGAAGTTACCAGTATGTCAGTAAATCAACGACAGATCACTGACATGTTAGTCAAAGAAACAACAAGCAAGGACATTATCAACAAACTTAGAACTGATTTGAGGGATAAATATGCACCAGTACATCCATTCAGACGATCAGGTGGACCTGAACAAACTGTATTAAGGTGGATTGATTGGACACAACAAAGCAAATCATGGGAATCCAGGACGTGGTGAGGTGACTCCTGCAACAGGAAACTACCAGGTATATGCAGTGCGTCAAGCTTTGGCATCTTCCCAACGTACCACTACGGATCCAATTACTTTAGTAGATATAAAGGCTGCAACCAGAACCGGTTGTCTGACGAGGGCGTCCCTGGATTTTGACATTAAGTTTCCACATGGAGTTCGGAAGCAGACTCTGTTAAGTCTGAGGAGGGGTTAGAATAAGATTTCTGCAAAGGCATCTAAGAAGAAACTTAAAGCATTCTTAACAGAATATGCTATGAGTTGGTCAGCCCTGGATGATGTCGTGAATTTTCTGGTTGGAGAAGTACCGATACCCTGTCAAGTATCAGCACTTTGTTAAACAAAGAAATGTTTGGGCTTAGTCATCAGGAACAACGTGCAGTCCCTGGTGTTCTATGTTTCACACCGGAAGTGAGAAAAAACAAACTCGGAGTTATAAATTTAGTGGTGAATATCCAATAACGATAGAAGACTGTGTAGTGCGTGTGACACAACGGCAATCACGATATTTTTAGACGCTGACAAATGGCCACTACTATTATATTTTTCTCAGGCGCATTACTCAGCCTTTTCTTACGGGTCCGAGTGAAGGATGGTCCCTATAATCTTAAAGGTGATTACGATATGGGTAGTAGTGGGAACAGCGATAGTGACGATGCCAATTAGGATTTCGACGACGAAAAGTTCCGGGGGAGGAGCAGTGTGGATCAAATCATGATATAATCATGTACGAGGAAAATGCAGAGGACAGAATGGGTAACTCGAGTTTAGAAATAACCACTCCATCCTTTCAGGAAAGTCAGATGACAACATACAGTATCCATTCCTCCTGGGATCCAGACAGTAATACCAGCAGTATACCAATAATAATTGCGGTTATCAGAAGGAATAGATTCCTGAGAGGATTAGTCTTGGATTTTTTGTTCGATACGACGAATGGATTCTTCGTGTTCTGGTTTTCACAGTATCTTCAATAACAGAAAGTTTACCAACCAATGGTTACGATATCTAAAAGATCAAATATAATTAAGAGATCAAAGGAAAAGAAAGAGGACCAAAGATCAAGAAGATCCAAAGAGAAAAGAAATTGAAAATGAAAGTCGAAATCGTCCAATTTTTTGATTGGCAATAAAATTAACATTTTGAGCTGATGGTCATTTGGATAATATTATCCAAAGATTACAAGGAGCTACTGTGGTGTAGTCGCTCTCAGAAATTCTTTCTGAGATGCGAACACCCACGGGGGGCCTAGATGACTGACTGTCGGAGGGGGTACTCCGTCCATCCAGGTCTTGATCCGATCCGGCATCCGGCCGGCTGGATCGGTCATTTCCATCACCTTGGTCGTGACGACTTGGATGATCCATGTTCGAAAAGCTCACTTTGTGTACCCGTCAGCACTGGCGGTTGCGCTCTCTTGATGGACCCTAATGCGAAAAGCTAAAAGTCCGTCGAATAGAGAAACGAGAGTTAGGACAAGGGGTAGATACTGGGTGGGAATCTTCACCAGGAAGCAGGATTGGCAATATACTTGAAGTTTGTATATGGACCGAGAATAATCGATCGGCCAGCTAAACCAAAGATAATAAAGGGGCAAATTCAGTCGTGTACGTAATAGGGAATCCAGATAAACTCCACAATCTTCCACAGTAGGCCAAAACGTTACCACTCTTTCCAATACGAGATATAACCGTGTTCAAAACACGGGCGACTTGAGGTGAGTATACTCGACACGGCGACTCCCGTGGGGACTTCCGGTGGGTTACTTTAACCTTCCCCGGGCAAACCAATAACAGCAAGAGGGGACCTCTGCTGTGAACCAATGAAAGCGACTTGTGTCTAAGAAAGCGAAAGTATACTGATTTTTATCCCTATGTCCAATACTCCCTTTGTGTAACCTACACCAAATAGCCCGGCTGAATAGCTATGAGTCTTACCTGAAATAGTCCCGTTAGCTTCATCCGGATCTCTTTTGTGTACTGTACACCAATCCCAGCCGGATCGGCCGGATGCTCCTTTGTGTACTGTACACCAAACCCAGCCGGATCGGCCGGATACTCCTTGGTGTGCTGTACACCAAACCGTGCCAGATCGGCCAGATGCTCTTTTGTGTACTGTACACCAAACCCAGCCGGATCGGCCGGATGCTCCTTGGTATACTGTACACCAAACCCAGCCGGCTTGCCTGGATACTCCTTCGTGTACCGCACATCAAATACCCGGCTCGACCCGGATAGCTATCCATATAAGCTCACTTGACCGCTGGCGTTAACCCCTCCTTAGCAGCTCCGTGTCCAACTCTGGCACCTCATCCGTCCTCTGCAAAGCTCAACCTTTTTCAGGACCCTTCGCACCTTCCAAACAATCCGCCCTTTGGTCATCCACCATCTGAGGTCATTCGGCTCACCTGATCCGGACGGCCCATCTCCAGCTAGCCCAATTACAAACTCCTCGATCACACCCATCTGAAACGATTCCATGCCTGGCACCGTCCTGCCGCTGGTGGATACGCTTGGCAACTGCCATCCGGCAT
>MIQA02006634.1:0-29673 GCA_001887855.2 Sclerospora graminicola
ACACTTCGCATACCGCGCGAACGTGACTAACGTGTTCCTCCATGTTACGGATGAAGATACATATGTCGTTGAGATACACGACAACAATGTTCCTAGCTTATCGAACAACGTTTGCATAAGGCGTGACCGGACATCAGGCATTCCCGAAACACATGGGTGCAACACACCATTGATACGTTTTTTTTGGGGTTCGGAAAGCCGTAAACGTTTATGGTAATACTACCATTTGATGGTATTCTTGTGCAAGATCGAGAAGCGACAAATACTTGCATCCAACCATGTGGTCGAATAGTTCTTCGATCAATGGCAAATGAATTTTTGCCACGACCGACATGCTATTGACATAGCGGTAGTCAATTATCCATCGCGTGGTGATCTTCGAATTTCCGCTTCGTAGCCATTCGGTGCGTTTCGGAAACTTTCCGGTTGCCGGATCTTTTTTTGAAATCACAAAAAAATATTAGAGACCCAGGGAGAGTTGGATAATCCAATCCATCCTTTCCGCATATTCGCTTCTACAAATTGTTGCAGGGCGTCCTGCTCAACCTTAGAAAGACGGAAGGGAGCACGGGAGCATGGGACCGCATTAGGCTTCATTTGCAACTTGAAGTTACCTGATCGCGTCGGGGGCATTTCATTCTGGAGTTGCTCTGGAAATACGTCCTTGTAATCATCTAGAAGAGGCTCCAACTCCTTCAGTATGTCCGATTGTTAAACGTTGGTCACTTCTAAGTGATATATCTCATCATAGGCTCCAATTTACACCTTCTCTTGGAACGTCGGACCATCTACGTCTTCGAATTTCGTGTTGTCTGCAACTTCAATCCGTTGCGTATGCCAATCAATCTGTGGTTTATACTTGGTGAACCATGGTTGACCAAATACCACGTCATGTCTCCCATTCCGTGAACGGCATCTTTGGGAACTCCATACCTTCGATAGGAATGGTATCTTCCACTCTCTTTGTGAGCTGACTCGATGTCCACGTTCCAATCAAAACGACGTGCTTGTACCTTTTGTGCACTTATCCCTTTTGGTGACAAACCGGGTGTGATTAGGTTTGTTGTCGCGCAAGAGTCGATTAAAACCTTGACGGATTGACAATCCACCGCAATCGTTCCTGAAAGCATTGGTTATTCCACTCCGAAAAAAGGAGATTCACCAGATGCATTACACTACTGACCAATATCACTCTTGCAAACGAGTTATTAAATCTTTATGATGATCCTAGCTACGAGACTACAAAATTTTCTCGGTCACCTGGTAGGAGACACCCAACAAGGGTTTGTGACGAGGTGATGAATGGATAAAGCTGTCGCCATTATGATGGCAACATTGAAAATTGATCCAGTCAACCTCCAACTGGATCTAAACAATAGTTCTAGTATCATTTTTCTCGATTTCGCCAAAGCGTACGACACTGTGGACAAAACTTACCTCTATTCAACATTATCACTTTTTGGATTTCGTAATAATAATATTAAACTGATAATGAATTTACATCAAAGAACAGCATCTTCGTTTGTAGTAAACAACGAAGTGGGTAGAACTATGTTAGTCAAAGCTGGAATACGACAAGGATGTCCGTTGGCCCATGGCTTTTCATCCTGGCTGTTGAACCATTAGCATTAGCACTTCAACAATCATATTTGATCGAATGATTAAATATTAGCTCGGATAGCAACGCTCAAGAACACAGATTTTCAGCTTTCGTCGACGATTCCACTATTTTCTTACAAAAGGCCTCACAACTGGAAGCTGCCATGGAGATTGTCTCACAATTTGGTCGTCTGTATGGTCTCAAAGTACAGCCAAATAAAAGTAAATTTCTATTTCTTAACACAAAGCAGTATGTTACCACTTGGAACGGTATTCCGTAGTTACTCAGAATGAGATAATACGGTACCTGGGTTATCAGGTGGGGTGTAACGGATCTCACTCAATGTAGCTGGGTACTGAAAATCCGGGCTATCCAGCGTCGTCTCTCAGTAGCAACTAGATGTGGAACTTCTTTACCGGACAGGGTTACGTTATATAATGCTATAGTCAGGCCAGCAATATTATTCACTGCGAGAGTATTTGACCCGCAGGTGGATGTACTGAAACGGCTAATCCACCTACAAAAATGTTTTATTTGGTCATACCATCAAGATGATACTGCGATCCGACATAATATATCACCCACTCTAATCTATACTCCGCGCAATGCTACAGACCTTGGCTTGATTTCTATTCCGCTTGCAACCAGAGTCCAGCGTATGAAAGACGCCAAATTTTGGTAAATCGGGAAAATCATATATACAAGGAGGCATGGATGTTATGACGGTTAACTACTGAATGTTCCCAGACTGATTTCTTCCTCTCTCCAAAGAAAGGACGAAAGAAGGGCACCAACGGGGGCATCCCTCACAGACTGGATTCTAACATTAAGGAAGACTTTGAACGGTGGATTGGACCGGATACCCACAAGCGAGAACAATTACATGACTACGTTGCCACATACTTACCCTCTCTCCTTCAAGTCATACGAAAGTCATACACTAAACCGTCAGAAGGCCTACGAAAGGGAAACATCATAGAAGTCCCCCTCGACCTATCAAAGATTCCGTATCATGGGTTATTGGAAGATTATCAAATGGATTTCTTGGGGACCTACAATTGGGCGGATAGTCCTTGAATTTCAGAAGAGCGTGCTCCAGTCCTCTTCACGGAAATACGATCGGATTTAACCAATGTCTATCCATTCTCTTCACTTAACACGACTTATGACCAACTTATTCACCTGGCAGGATCCCCCTGTATGGAGCTGGCACATACAAAGGCTAAAATAGGGAGATGAATAGCGGTCACAGTCTTGGCATCTCCACGTATTGAGATAAGCCAGACAATAGGAACTTCATCCCCCTCCGCCTGTTTCAATGCCCGACAGCCCTTTCACACTACGTATGGAAGGTCCATAGTACAGGCATAATCATTGGTGAAGAAGAAGGAAAGGATGAAAAGATCACACTCAAACAAACGTCAGGTGGTATATAATGGAAATTGACCCCTAACCTGGTAGTGATAAACGCAGATGGAAACAGATCTGTCTTGAATTATGCAGTGTGTCAGCTCCGTCCGGCCATACATGAAATCGGTTGGCCACTTCAGAAAAGCACAGTATTCTGGAAGATCCAACAATCCATCAAGAGATGATTCAAGAAATTATACCACAGGAGTATTGCGCAATTACTCCAGCCACTAATGAAAAAATGGGAAACAAAACGTTTACAGAACGACTAGTGGGGACAGATTCAAGATCAAACGCCCAAACAGGTATGGGCGCACAAAAATATACTTACCGATTTTTTTTAGATATGGGTCCGGTATCGGATAGCAACTATGCAGCTTAACACTTTATACCACCTGCCCATGGGACGACATGTGTACTAGCTTCAAGACAGATGTTGCTCAGATTTTATGGGACTGTCCAAGTGCTCAACGATTCTGTCTTAAGTGGATCCATCATTGGCATGGAGTTGCTCAAGGACAAGAACAGTTGCGAAGTTTCAAGCGCAGGGTAGCAAAAAGATCTCCACTAGACATGGAGTGGACGCTTCAGTCTTACAAGATCAGTTTCATAGATTTGGTGGGGGTTCTGTTGTATCGCTATGGCTTCTCTCTGGCCTATGCGGAATCCGACTATATCTTCAACAAGTCAGGAAAAACGAAAGAATACCATTTAGCGTTTGTATGGTCCCAGAGTCGGCTCAGCTTGAAGCGGTAGCAGAATCTGAGCGAAGAAGGTATCAAATTCGAGAAGAGTTCTACGATTACAGATTTTTATCCAGTGCATATTCGACATACATCCAGCTTCAACCGAAGCAAGTGAAATAATCAAATCTGAAGCGTCCCCTTCGACAAAAACTGAGCCGAAATTAATCCATAGGATTACAAAGTACTCCCTCCGTCCCAAAGCTATTGTCCGATTGTTGTTTAAACAGCGAGATTAAGGTCAAAAATACAGTTTTTTTGTTAATTTTTATATGGAAATGTAGAGATTTGAAAAGGCTTCATTTGCTGATTTTTTGAGGGCTTACGCTTTCCGCTACCCGAAGTTGTCGTCCGAAAACTACCTCTAAATTTGGAAGTAATTTGACGGAGCACCGGCAAGTATATGGATTTTGCACCTGCCTCTGCCGATCAAGGAGCTGGTGATGGTGGTAACCAGCTTTGCATTGATACAAATTCTTTTGTTGTAGGACAATTTTTCGATAAATGCGAAGTGGTTAAAGATGAGGTACCCCATGGTGCTATTATTCCTATCAGTAAGAAGAATTTGACTGAAGGACAATGGCGGGCGGTATACGAATAGCTGTTAACAAGCTCTGTCGATGGGAGGCTGCGGTTTGGTGTTGTAAAAGCCGCTTCAGAAGTATTTGATGCTAGCACGCGTACAATCAATCAGGTATGGCTCGCGGTAGAGAATCGCTGGCAAATGGTAATGTATTCGCTATTGTTGTTTGTTGATAGACTCTCTTGATAAGAGCTAAAATCACTAGCCAATGTGTCCTCACAGTCGTCACTCCATAACATGCAATTGCTCCTCTTTAAATAAACTAAAAAAAAATAAGAAAATAAAAATGGGACGCTAAAAAAATGTGAATCGGACAATACCTTTGGGACGGAGGGAGTACATAGTAGCTAATAACTTAGGTTAATTAGACAAATTTATTATTATTTTTACATACATACATACATACATACATACATACATATATTGTTGTTGTAAATTGTACAATCTTAATTACTATTAGCTACTATGAATGATTGAACTGCTTGAGTTATACTTTCTGTTCCATTTGTCTACCACGGCGTATAAGTAGTTATAGCGGTCTGACGCGGGTTCAGATTTCCATCTATCTCTAGCATACACTCCAGGCATATCTGGAGTTGCATCCCTAGGTCCGACCTTCGTTTCTCGAATGATGCGAATGCCCTTATTTACTCCATCGTCTTCGTTTTACTAAATTCCGTGTACTTGAAAGGATTCTATTCCTGCTGCTGAAACACTACTAAGTTTCGCACGCACCATATTCAGGCTAATCCAATCGAGCAGATGGCCCACCACAAGCGAGGAACTTGCTTCAAACACTCCTCTGCTTGTTCGTTGCACCTGTTTCTGACGCGTAACTTGAACCTGTGTGATGTCGGTGGGGCTCTTCGTCTTGCAATCATTTGCTGAAATGAAAGTACTGAATCCGTCGAAACCACCCATCCATGCCAATAACTAATAAGACGGGCCCAAAAAGACATGACCCGCTTACACCCCCACACAAAATGTGTGACCCCTTTCCCCTCTGCCTTGCACTCCTTATCGAGGCGGCAGGCGTTATCAACCTCGTATCCTGGGTAGTAGATGTTCAACTGGTGCGTCCCTGCTCGATACACCACCCATGTAGTCTGTCAGCATATGACCATGACATCACAAGTCTTGTATTGATTGCTGTTGGGCTTCTTGTCCCCAGTCTTTTCGTTCATTCTTCTTAGCCCAGCTTGTCAAAACTCATTGTAATACTTTAGAGACGTACTTGTTATACAGTTCTCTGAACGATTTCCGTAACCGGTGCGCCATGTCCTTGCCCTCGTTTATTCATGCATCCGCCACGGATACCCATGTATCGGAGGCTTAGCCCGAAAGATTACTTGCTTCACCACATCCGAATCGCTGTCACTCCCATCTCCATCGTCCCGCAAAGTTTCCACTGACCAAACAAACCCGTCAGGTTGTTGGGTATATTTGCAAATGTCCCCCGAGAGTAAGTTACGCCCATGAATTACGCCTTTCTCGCTGTTACTCCAACACACGTGTCGCAATTGCATTGGCTTCGATATAAGCTGGAGTGGTGGGTCCTGTCCGATGTACTGGCCCACACAGACCCGTGGCGAACATAAAATCAACGTTGCTTACCATTTCGTAACGCCTTAGCCTTGGTGTGTCCGTCCACCTCCTGCCGTCATTTGAACTCTCCACGTGAATGTATTCAATCCGGTACAACAAATCCGACGCTCCTTTAGGGTAACTTTCGCGATTTTGTCGTATTTCCGAAACGGTACTGGTCCTTGAGTCGATTCCAAAATCCATGGGTTATTCCACCAGTTATAAGTCCCCCAAAATGCTTGAATCTCATCCAGCATCGCCTCATGTCAAGGTGCGTCTTCTATTCGAATGTTGATGTCTACTTTCTCTCCATCCCGTACCGCTATGGTTGGATACATTTCTGTGTGTTAAATATGCATTATTGCATGCGTTACATACTGCTTTACGTACCTCTTTATCAAATTCACTTCTCCTGTCTCGGGCCCTAAATATTGGGATAACGTATGTAATGTTAGTTCAGAAACACTACCTCGATGTAACATATTTCCGTTAAACTGCCTCATAGCTGGTGAAAGGAAGGAACTGGCTCCGGTTCGTCGGAATAAATCTCCGTAAATTCACCATGCTACCGTATACTTGGTG
Source organism: Sclerospora graminicola (assembly GCA_001887855.2). Classification (NCBI taxonomy): domain Eukaryota; phylum Oomycota; class Peronosporomycetes; order Peronosporales; family Peronosporaceae; genus Sclerospora; species Sclerospora graminicola. Next base: position 6,503 of record MIQA02006634.1, read on the forward strand.
GTAGGTTCTATCATCCAACACGCTGCCTCCTTGAAAAACTGAGTGTGAATTGCCAGGGGGTGGATATCAGACCTAAACCTCCTGCATGTTCCGGCGTGTACACTACTGTCGGCGAAATTTTGTGTCTCTCCTGTCCACTATCACTCTTCGGATTTCAGATGAAATGCTTTCTTAACCCCAGTAATTGTCGTTGTACTTCCCGGTTAGGTGAGAAAATCTTCGCGGTGAACAAAATTGCTGGCAAAGCGATTGCGTTAACAGTTGGACTCGCTCAGGTGCTGATTCACTGAATCGCCTTTAACCTATGTGCCCAGTTGCGTTCGAAAAGATTAGCCTCTCCAATCTCATACCCAAGATATCGCGTCGTACAATTTGCCTTTAACACTGGTATCCCTTGCCAACATGTGCTTGTCCCAGCCGTATTTAAAAATATGTGCACACATTTTGTTGGTTGTACTCGTAACCCCGATAGGTCTCCAAATGTCTTGACCAGTTATAGAGCTGTACCAACTTGTCCTGCTCGCTTGAGAAGGGTCGTTGAGTCATCTACGAATGCCGACAACAAGTGATGGTGTATTTCTGGTCCATCTCTCAGTGTAATTCTTTGAAGTGACATTTCCATGTGTAGGGCGATTCCCAGGGTTCTACTGCTAAAATGAAAAGTAAAGGGGCTAACTGAAATCCCTGGCGAATCCCGACTTAACTTCCATCTCCTGAGATAGTTCTCCATTGACCAAGAATTGTGCTGTTGTCCTGTTGTGTAACCCTTCCATCAAGTGTGTGAATGTCGCCGAGAAACCAAAATTCCGTAAGACTTGTAGAAAATATGTTCGATCAACCGTGTCATATGCTTCAGCAAAGTCCAACAATAAACTATCTGCCGCGGCCACTCGGGGTTGTGCTTTCCCCGTGCCAAAATAGCCATCATAATCATCACGGATCTGTCCATTCTCCGACCAAGGATAAAACCCTGCTGCGAATCACCAATTAACTGGACCAAAAATGTTTGCAATCGCCGAGCTAAAATTGTATCTAGTTTGCAGCAAAAAAATCGGCCTATAATCCGTAGCATTGACCGAATATCCTTTCGTTCACAAGGGGATTATTATAACTTCTTTGAAAAAGGAGGGAGGGGGTGCCCTCCTTTCATCACTTTATTGAAAACATGTAGCAAATCATCCATCATATCCACCGCGAAATATTTATAGAAATCTTTGTTCGAACCGTCCTCACTCCTCTATTGGGGCCATCAAAAGGTTGTAGTCCACGTCCGTGACCATAGTAAACTTGTTGAGTGGAGCGAACTTATTCAATTTATCTTCTAACACTGCGGCAGCAACTGTCCGGTGGGAAGCCCCTAATATCGGAGCCCAGCTCCTCGCAAACTTATCCGCAATAGTCTCTTTAATCGTAATAGTTTCATTATGAGGTACACTGATGTTGGTTACCTTCTGATTACTCTCCCAGATTGCCGTCCTTCTGAATAGCCACCTCAGTGTAGCAGGAGATCTGTGAAAACGACGGCCTGTTCTCCATTGATTTTATCGTCGTAATTTCGCATATTCCACACAATACACTGTTGTCTAGTTGTCATATTATCTAAAAGTAGCATCTGTAGTCGCTGCGCTTTCCATCGCCGTCTATTTTCTTGTCGTGTCGTGACTTTCTTAATTGCCAATTTCCACAGTCGTAGTTTCTTTTCCCAATTCTCCACACCTGCTGAATCTGGAGACGCTTCCTGCTGAACGATATGGCGAATTTTCTCTATAGCTAACGATTTCGTGGTGCCACTAAACGGGTAACGTATCCTCGAATGTCGTCTGGTCTTCCTGTGTCGCTTCTCCCCGATATGAAGGATTAACATCACTTCTTCGTGATCAGATCGGATACAGGAATGCTTCACTTGTGTCCAATGAACCCACTTGAATTGATCCTCCGAAATGTAGAACCGATCCAGTCTACTTGCTGATTTACCACGCCAAAATGTATGCGGGGTTTGTACCGTCTTCTTTCCATCCATCCATACATTAAAGTGTGCCAACTGTGAATCTCGTAAATGGGTTTTGTTGAGTAAGTCGTTTAGCTTTCCACACTCCGACTTGATACGTATCATTACCCCAGTACGGTCTAAAACCGGATCTTCAACGCAATTAAAATCTCCACAAAGTATGGTATGATCCGAACGATGCATAAACCAGCAACCCAAACCTTCGTAAAAAACATGCCCTGCTAGCCACTGTATCCGCAGGTCCTGTTAAAAATGCACCACTGACCGAACCAGAAGGCAATCGTGTAGTCCATAGATGTTCATTCCATAACGAAATTTGATGGACGAAAAAAACAATATCCACACTCCACTCGTCCGATCCTGCCCTTTACTCCAATATGGCAATTGTTTGGTGTCATCTTGATATTTATTCATCCTCTCCCACATCTTCGTCAGGGTTGTTTCCTCCGCGAGTGACGTGCGTTTCTTGAATCGTCACTCCAATCACCCCTGCATTGCTTTATTCCTTCACCCAGGCTCTCATCCAGTCGTATCTGCGGTCTTGAACAAAACCCCGCACATTTTGGATGACGAGCTTGATCTTGTCTCTTTCAGTAGTCGATTCTTTTGTAGTAGTATTTTATGCGATCCCCATTGGCTAATATCCGCTTGAAGTGCCTGCGTATACACTTCGGTCGGATGTTGGTAATGGCCCTCACCATCTTTTGTGTTACCCTTAGTAGTGATTCGCCAGCAAATCTGGCTGCATGTCAATAGGTGCCTCGTCTGCGTTGATGTCTCCGTCGACGACGGAGAGGATGAAGCTGTGTAGTTCCGCCCATCCTGCTCCCTCTGTTGTAACAAAGTTAGCCATTATCTCCTTATAGCGCGAGTTTGCCTTGATTGCTTGTAGATGCCGCTTCAGCTTAAATACAATGGTATCATCTAAAGCTGCGTCCTCTCCGACAACCGCCGCAATTGTCGCTCCATTAATGTGGACAAATATTAATAGTTTACTTACCATGTTCCGCCTTTTAGGGGCACAAGGTCGGATTAACGCGTTATGTCCGTATCTCCTCAGTTTTGCCCATTCCTGCGCGCTATTTTTTACCTTGTCTTTCTGCTTTTCATTTTGGAGGATATGGACTCGCTCCTCCAAGTCTGCAAACTCTGTTGCCGCCACTGTGGATACTTTATCCCGTTTCCCTTGTACTATGACTTCCTCCCAGCATTGTTTCCGCCAATCCTGGAACAGCTATACAAAAATGGCTTTGTGAAACAATTTTAAAAGCTTACGCGGATGCGTCAAGTGCGCTAGTAGATAAATGGTCGCATCTCTGTCTGCCCCTATCGCTTTCCTCCATTCTCCCGTGGTAGCTTGCACTTTTCGTATCACTGCTCCTTGTCGAAAGCCGCCATGCCACTGCCATCACGTCCCATGCTACCTTCCAGCCCCCATCCTCCACATCCGCTTCGCATGTCTTGCGGATAGTGTGATCAAATTCATCATATCATTCCCTCTTGATTATGGCCCCACATTCTTGCGGCTTTCTGTCTTCACTGTTTTTATCGATCGTGTCCCCCGTCCAGTCGTCTCCCGTTCGCTTTTTCCGCTTATGTGGAATTGCTGGTGGTGCTCGTATTGTTGCCCTGGTCTCTCCGCTTTCTACGTACTCAGATCCTTGACGGTTGGTTGCCGATTAACTACTGTAGTCGTCTGTATCCTCGCTACTCCCCGTAGGTGGTTATACCACCCAGTTAACTCCCTCTCTGACACGTCGTACATCTGTGATACAGCTATCCTTGTCTGGCTATTCGTCATATCTGCTTCGAGTAACTTGATTTGCTCTTCTTCAGGTCTCCAAGTTACTTTGTCCTGCAGGAATGTAAGAAGGCTCCTCGCTTGTGTCGCTCCTTGCCGTAAGAGAGTGTCCATTTGCCACCGGAAAATGTGGTGTATCCAAGACGTCGCCCCGTTACTCTCGATACTGGCTACCCTTACCGAACTTCCTTCGGACATAACCAGTCTATTCTTTTCCCTTGACTCCTCTCTGGTTCTGCATTCTGTCCCTGCAAAGCACGTAACTCTCAACTCTTGCGTAGCCTCCTCCATGTCTATATCCGATCCGTTGTTTATGCTGCTCTCGTCTCCCCGTTGGCGCCATCCGTGTACAAAGGCTTGATAATGAGCCAGTTGAAAAAGTAGCACTGTTGGTAGCTTGGTGCAATCATCTCCTGCTTTTGCCTTCAAGGTAACTACTCGTTGGATGCAACTACCTATCGTGATAGGATACTCTCCGCAGGTTGCGTACTTACGCATCTTAAATATTCTCGTCTCTGGTGCATAGTGGATCGCACCCAATGTTCCGGACGCTGTATCCTTGCTAATCACAAAACAAATCACGTTGTATGAAAGTACCGATAATAGTTAAAGTATCGTAACTCCCCCATGTTTCTGTTCCAATTAATCCACTTACCTGTGACGGGCTGGTCCTATATGTCTCTACGTACGCACGAAACTCCTTCTCCGTATTCTAAGCTGACATCCTGTCATATCCTCGGCCTAGCCTTCTCAACGTCTGCTTTCTAACGCCATGTGGAAACTTCATGGCAAAGTCCATTTTTGCCCTCGGCGCGCACCCTTCTTTTATGCTTACTGCCCCTCGCTCGAGAAATGTGGAGTCTTCCGTTAAATTTGAGTCTAACATCGCTTGCACCACTCCATACGCTTGGCAGTTGCCCGTCGCCGGCTTCTGGACAGATTGTAACCCCATCATAATCATAGCATCCGGCAAATTCCTCTGTCTTTCTTCCCTTTTCTGCCATGAAAACCAGGCCAATGGACCGAAATTCTGATCCATTTTTTTTACCTAACTCCTTGAGACGTTTCTTTGCGGCCGCCTCCAGCACTTGTAATTCAATGTCCTCTATTCGTTTCTCCTTAGATGTCGCCCCTGATCCATTCCTCTTCTTCACCACACCACTATTGAGTTTCGATGTTGCTATTGGCTTCTCGTGTCCGTCGTCCTCTTGACATATTGGCTCCTGGTCCGGATCCTTCTGCCCCATGTCCTTGTTTTGTTTCAGTATGTTTTCCCTTCATTATCTGCTGCTGCCCGTTATGCTTGACTCCCTCATCTCTCTCCTCATCCACCCGTTTGCGATCTCTTACTTTTTCTATACCTGTTTTTCCACACGTACACCTATGGCTATCCCCTTACCTACTGCAGAGGCTGATCTCCAGTCTATCGATGACATTGTGTTAGAATCTCAGCAAAGCCTGGCCGAGGGGAGGGATTCTGAGGTATTACCAGATGACACTGGACAGCTAGGTGGGGGCGGACATCAACTTACTGATGATGACACCGCTGCATGACGAGTATGGATACGGGGGAAGGAGGCGAAAATCAGTCTTTGGTGCCTTCTAACCTTACGGAAGGAGAAGGTATACCAGACACCGAGATAAAGGACGCAGACAAGCAGGAGGTCACACCACAGACTTAGCTGGACGCAACGCAAACGAGGCCTCGTTTGCAGACGTGGCATGATTTGATGCAGCAATTGTTTGATGCTGTATTTAGCCATATGCCACAGCATAAGACAGAAAGTCAGATGGCGAGGACGAAACTCCCACGGATTACGGCAACAGAACAGGAACGGCTAATTGATCTGTTGTAACTAGTGGTGGTTCAACAGAAGCAGGAATGTACAATTTGGCAAGGGCGAGTGTAGGAAGTCTGTCAAATACATGCAAGAACCAAACAATCCCTAGAAAATGTGCTGGCGAAGTTCATTGGTAAGGGCAAGTAGAGGGTCGCCTCGAGGACAGAGGATGTACTGACGGACTGGCTACAGAAGGTGACGGGGAGAAAAGATAACAAGATAAAAGGAACAAAGATTAAGGATGACTTTTTATTCAATAAAGTTCATTATTATTATCATTATTATCATTATCATTATGATCAGGTTTGAGATCAACGCTCTCTAAGAGGTCTACAAACGGGAAGAAGCACACGGGCTAGATGGAAGAGTTCGACAAGAAACAGCAAAAAAAATGGAAGTTTGTTAAAGGGTTGGCGGAAGGAACGATTATTGCGAGGTATTTGCCGCCGTATGGAGCATCATGACTAATGGGCAACGGTTGAGGCTATTTTTAACCATTCGAATGCAAGTGGAAGGATGCTTAAGTATGGACATGAAAGGGGAAATGCCAATTAAAGGAGTGTTCCAAACTACAAGAAGCATACAGGAGAGCATCGCGATGGCGGCGACAGCAAGAGGGATAACGCAAAGTAAACTCTGGGAAATGTTGGCGAAAGTGAAAGGAATAAGTTATGATCATTCTAATCACCGTTTAAACTTTCATTTCTACACGCGGGAAGTGGCACTTCAATATGACAAGATAGACGTACCCTATCCCAAGCAACCCCACCACCTAAAGAATGAGCATGCAGCAGTGGACGAGACTGAGAACACTTCAGTATGGAAACGGCAAGGGTATTCATACAGGGGTATCATAAGAGCACAACCTGTCTACACTCTATTACTGCGGAATATATCGAGGAACATTGACATTCTCAAGTTTAATGCATTCTTGGAGGCTAAGATTAAAACTAACATCCTTTAGACTTGGATCAAGGTGGTCCAACGGCGGTTTCTTCCCTGGACTGGGAGCTTCGAATTGCAGCAGGAGGGTGTCCAAAAGAGTTGGTTGGCATCAGGAGAATCTTTGGTGTGGAATATTGTTATTGGTCGAACATCCGGCGACCAGAGGCCGACGGCATTATCTGCGTTGCGGAGAGGTCGGACATCAGATGCGGGGATGTCCGACCACAGACAAAACACTTCGGAAAGATCATTGCTTGAATGTATCAGCAGAGGAAGTTAGCGGTATAAAGGTCCCGCCGACGACTTTCACAAGTATGGAAGAGCTACGTCAAGAAGTCACAGACTTATGTAAGGCACAAATCACTCCCACATCTCAAGACAAAACATTAAATAACACTACCTCACATCCGGCAAACGACGGGACCGAATCAGAGGAGGTACCAAAAACGGAGACTGCGGACGGAGTAGATGTGTTAGAGGAGCCGGTATCCGCACCGAAGGAAGGACGGGAGACGGAGGCGATACCGAGATCAGCTATCGACACCGAGGAAGTATGGATCGATGTTTCAATGAAAAAGAAGAAAACTTTCTGACTGCCGCCAGCATCTGACATCAACTTCACCTCCATTCCGTCGTATACATACATACATACATACATACATACATACATACATACATACATACATACATACATACATACATACATACATACATACATACATACATACTAGTAAAATATAGTCTAATTAGTCTTAACCATTAGCTACTATTAACATGTGCAATCTAGAATGTAATCTAGGCTCAGGTATCTTGGATGTATTTTCGTCTATTGACACACATCGTTATTATGGGAAAAGATTTCGAGAGTCTGGATCCGTGCTGGAGGTTGATCGAATACGCACTGTGAAATGATTTTCAGTCGGATTCCTTCTTCACGTATTGCATAATTCTTTGATTCATAATCCGCCACTGCCTCTACTTGAGCCCGACATTGACTCCATATGAATTCTAGATGATCGTATGCATCTTTTACTATTCCTTGAGATATGGCTTGGTTACGAAGCTGCCATAACCACGTCATTCCGATTCCGCAAGTCTCTTCCAGAGCCGGTGAAACACTTCTGTATATGTGTCATCATACCATCCATTTTGCCGCATCATCGCCTTCTTAACATTTAGACCTATCGGTGGTGCACACCGAGACACGACCGCGGATTGAAAACTACGCAAGAGCGAGTCCGGTATCATCGTTCCACTCCACTGCTGTAACAGACGTCACCAGAAAGCTTGAGCCCGCTTACATTCCCATAGAATATGACATACATATGCCCGCATGCTTGTACATCGTTCATCCAACTCACATATCGTATTTGTTTGCGTCCGGAAATAAAAGGTATTAAGTTGCATTGTGACGACCCGAAACTGTACCCACACCTGATAGTTAGTCAACATATTTCCATACCTGATTGGGTTCCACGTCTTGTACATTAGTCCAACAACCGCTCGTATCACAATTGTTTTCCCACTTCACTAGTAGAGTTTTCAGTTGTGGTGCTACCCCATGGAAGTACAGCTTCCTGAAAAGTAATCTGGGCCATATCTTCCGTATAGGTGTATTTTCCTCAACCGTCCAGCCTATAAGATGCATGTCTGGATGAGGATGAAATACTACCAATCCCCCCACTATCGAAGTTTCCTCATCGTTTGCCACTTTTCGTGCTGGATACAATCTTCCATATAATCTCATCTGCTTGTTGTTTTGGAGGCTGACTTGTTGTCCTTCTATTCTCCCTCTCCCTCTAACTTGTCCCGGTGCTTTTAAGTCCCAAGTAAACGACTCCAGACATGCTGGCTCTCGGCATAAAAGAAAATGTGGCCGTTCGCCAATATAGTTTCCAACTTATAATCTTGGAGACGCGGCAATTATTGCACATAACCATCTTCCAATTCATGCACAAGTGTGTGAGTTCCCTTGCACCCGCTGCACCTGCCACATAAAAGTAGTTTTCGTTAGTCGCAATATGCATAATTCGCGGATGGTTACAGGCGTTATGCAAACATATTTCCTCGGAACTAGCATCATCGTTCTCTCCTCCCTGATCCAAGGATTTGATGCCCAAGAATAGGTTCTACTATCGAGATTGGGAGCAGGTCGTGATATGGGTAAGCGTCAATGTCTAGCTTGATCGTAAACTCATCATTCTGTTTGAGTCCTAGCCCTTTCATCCCCAGTCTTGCCTCCATTATATCAATTGCCTCGGGTAATACATTCTGCGTGTAGCTTTCTAACTGCTCGATGTCACTGGTTTTCGGACCAGGCCACTCCTTAGCTGTTCTTGCCACTGTTTTCATCGTTCCCGGTTCAACTGCTCGTCCTGCTTGACACACTGTATAGCCTTTTACCGGAGTTAGTACTTGCCCTGATGATATGTCAGATCCTGTGCCTCCTAAGTCCAGCCATGCTCGTTGACAACAGTCCCGCGCCGCAATTAGCCACTGGCATGCTAACTTAAATCGTTGTACCTTTATAGCCACCGGAATTGAAATGAGACCCACACCCCCGGCCGCATGTGGGGTGAATAGTAAAGTCGGCGAGATCTTATGCCGTCCTCTCTAACCTGTCGTACACCGACCTCGTTTGGTGCAGTGGTTAAGGCCCTGCCCTCGGGACCGGGAGATTGCGGATTCGAGTCCCACCGTGGACAAAAATCCAAAGTCGGATACAGTCGGGGTCCAAACGTGTAATGAAATGAGGCCCTTACAGCACCGCGCTTGACATGGCTTACACCACCCTGTATAGGGTCAGGTTCTCTAAATATCATCTCTAACCTGTCGTACACCGACCTCGTTTGGTGCAGTGGTTAAGGACCTGCCCTCCGGACCGGGAGATTGCGGGTTCGAGTCCCACCGTGGACGAAAATCCAAAGTCGGATAGAGTCGGGGTCCAAACGTGTAATGAAATGAGGCCCTTACAGCACCGCGCTTGACATGGCTTACACCACCCTGTATAGGGTCAGGTTCGCTAAATATCATCTCTAAACTGTCTTACAATTCCGGCACAAGAAGGCCTTCTGAATATTGACTAGTTCTTTCACTACTTCAGCTGGGGGCTCAAACATCCTCGCTGTGAACAAGATGAAAGGATTCGCAATCACGTTGAACAGTTGTACTCTTTCCATCAAGGCTGTTCCGCATTCCGCCGCCGTTTCAAATCTCCTTTGTACACCCCGAATTCGCAGCGCCCAGTTAACTGTTGTCAAAGTCGTCCACCCAAAGAAATATCCAAGATATCTTATGGGTTCCAAGGTGTACCACGTTTCTGGTACATACTCTGAGTTCAAAAATACAAATTTACTTTTGGCTGGCTGAACCTAAAGATCCCCGAACCGACGGACAACATCTAATGCTATCGACACCAGTTCTGCGTATCTTACAAAAATCGTAGAGTCATCCACAACGGCTGAAAACCTATGTTGTATGGACGGATCGTGTTTTAAAGGCTGAACTCCCGCTATCCTCTGTTCCTGAAGTAGAGCTAAAGCGAATGGCTCTACCGCTAAGATGAAGAGAAGGGGTGCTAAGGGGCATCCTTGCCGTATTCCGGATTTAATTTGAAGTGGCTCCGAAAATTTATTGTTCACCAAGAATTCTGCTGTCGTTTCTGCATGTATTCTATTCATCAAGTCAACAAAATCCTGCGAGAACCGAACAGGCGCAAAACCATAAACAAATACTTCCTGTCGACCGTATCATAGGCCTTACTGAAGTCTAAAATAGCACCCCAGCTCTCTGTGCCGCCGACACTTTATGTTTTACCTGATATGTTCTGAAAGTAGACTTCATCATAATGATCGCCTTTTCCATACGTGAGTTTCTCCAATTAACTGGCCCAAGAAGGACTGTAGCCTTCTAGCCATAATTTTTGTGAAAAGTTTATACCCAGTTGTCAAGAAGGAAATTGGACGATAATCCAGGGCATTGCTAGAAACCCCTTTCTTACGTAATGGGATGACCACTGCCTTCAAAAAGAAATCCACCCGCCAGTATGTGAAGTGGCCCAGAAATTAACGGACTCACGCCCCCACCTGATTGGTGGAAATGTCGTCCTTAGCTGGATGACCGAACCGGCCGACAAGGGACGTGATCAGAGGGCCGCCGGATGTATCTACCAGCGGCCGGACGGCGCCAGGCCTGTAATCAGGCCGGATAAATGCGACTGAAGACGTGGATAAGTGGGCTAGCGGACTAAGCGGACGGGACGACCACGGATTGCGGACGGCAGAGGGGCGGATTGGTTGGAAGGTATCAGCGAAAGGAGGGTGAGTGTTCTAGTGGATGAAGGAGGCACCCGGATCAGACGTGGGGCTGCCAAGGAAGTGCTAACGCCAGTGGCAAGTGAGCTTAGATGGATGGCCATCCGGCCGATCCGGCTGGGCTCGATGTACCGGCCGGGCTGGTACCATCTAGGTTCGGTGTACCCTCCGGGCCGGTACCATATGGGTTGGGTGTACCGGCCGGGCTGGTACACAAAATCGGAGTCAACCGGGCTACTTTGGGTAAGAGACATGACTGTCCAGCCGGGCTATTTGGGGGATGTTTCACAAAAGGGAGTATTGGATATAGGGATAAATCAGTGTACGTTTCGCTTTCTTAGACACAAGTCGCTTTCATTGGTTTACAGCGGAGGGCTAACAAGGTCCCCTCTGCTGCTATTGGTTTGCCCGGGGAAGGTTAAAGTAACTCACCGGAAGTCCCCCGACCGGGAGTCGCGGCGTTGCGTATACTCACCTCAAGTCGCCCGTGTTTTGTGAACACGGTATATTAAGTATTGGGAAGTGGTAACATTTTGGCCTTCTGTGAAAGATTGTGGAGTTATATTTGGATTCCCTATTACGTACCCCTTCATTTTTTTTGGTTTGGCTGGCCGATCGATTATTCTCGGCCCAGCCCTCGCGGTATACAAACTTCAAGTATATTGCCAATCCTGCTCCCCGATGAAGATTTCCGCCCAGGAGCTACCCCTAGTCCTAACCCTCGTCTCCTTATTTGACGGACTTTACACTTTTCGCCCTAGGGTCTATCAAGAGAGCGCAACCGCCAGTGCTGACGGGTACACAAGGTGAGCTTTTAACATGGATCATCCAAGTCGTCACGACAAAGGTGATGGAAGTGACCGATCCAGCCGGCCGGATGCCGGATCGGATCATGACTCGGATGGGCGGAGTACCCCCTCAGACAGTCAGTCGTCTGGGCCCCCCGTGGGTGTTCGCATCTCAGGAAGAATTTCTGAGAGCGACTACACCACAAGTATATCATTGAATATTATCGTCAGGGGTCCCACCAACACGTCTGCAAAATCTTTATAAAAATCGTTTCCGAGTCCATCCTGTCCGGCTGCTTTTCTTTGGTCCACACATTTAATTGCCCTTTCCACATCCTCCTCCAGAATTTCTTCCAGTAAAGCTGAATTTTGGATGTGAGTTACCTTCCGTTCTTTGGGGCCCGCATGAACTTTTGCAATTCCGCCAGTAAATTAGTGCTGCTCACCGTACAGTGACTGTAACCTAGAACGTGATGCCAAGTTGCAGCAAATTTATCAGGTATTGAAAGAGAGTCAGCAAATTGAGGGCCGGAGGTCGCTACTATCTTGGATACCGTCTGGTCCCGTTCCCAGACTGACGCTCTTTTAAACAGCCATCGTACATCCGCGGCCGAACGGTGTAAACGGAATCCTCGTCAGAATGATCGTTCTTTGTGTAAAGCCTCCGAAAGGGCTAAGACGATGTGTTTTCTGGTTGTGGCATTATCCCTGACTGTCCGTTGGAGATGATGAAGCCTCCGTTTCCAACGCTTGGCTACCTTCTTCCGTACTTTAAAAATTATGTCCCGGCATTGTTATCCACTTATCCCAACTGGCAGCATTGTCGGTGTCAACTGTGCACTGCGTTAGGCGATCCAGAATCATCGAGTGAATCTGGTCCTGGTTGGACCCCGGGAAAGGGTACGGCATTCGCCTGTTAACTAACTGACTTCTTGACACACTCGGATCTTTTATACAAAGAATGACCTGATTGTGATCTGAAAATACCGGTGGGGCCTCTACGGCCACCCACACCACCCAGTTTTTCCAATCATCTGAATCTATCGATCCGACTGGCCTGATTACCACGCCAGTACGTATAATATTCCGCCGAGTCAATTGATATCACCCCATCGCCGGCATCAACAGAAGTCGAGCATCCCATATTTGCCAGTCCGTTAGTAACCGCGTTAACGCATTGCTTTCCGGTCTCCTCGAACGGATACCACCTAGCCGATCCAAAGCTGGTGTATCTACACAATTGAAATCTACCCCAAAAAAAATTTTTGGCCTTCGTTCAAAAAAATTTCTTAAATCCTTGTAAAATAATTCCCGACTCCTTGAATCACTGGACGGTCAATAAATATTTACTAAAACACAATCATTCCACTGCACAATTATTAAAGGATTTGACCACTTCTCAGGGAACCATGGGGTAATTTGATCCACTATGACAGGGCAAACAAAAATCGCTACACCCCCTTGTTTATGAGAATGTACTCTCCAATACAAGAGTGTTTTAATTCGTCCTTGTTTGCCCCACAAATCTGCCCATTTCCTTGAAACTTCTTCTCGTTCCGCGATTGAGACAATGTGTGTCTCTTGAAGTGGTATGATTTGCGCAAAATAGTCAGAACCACCTCTCCTGTATGCATTCATCCAGTTTGAGATAAATTTCTGCGCGAATCCCCTTACATTCTAACTTAGCAAAATATTCGTCAAATGAGGTAGGTTCGTCGATGCAGACTCAATTACCGGTGTATATTCCATGTCCTTTATTAACCTATGTTTCTCAAATTGTAATATGCTTGATTTGGTAGTGGGTCCTTAGCGGTTCCCTTAGTACCTACTCGGATCCTCCGGATCCCGTTCAATGGCCGCTGCAACTGCACTGCTCACTGATTGTACCACGTTCTCCGACTGGATAAAGGCAAATAATGCTCTCCAAGCAGCTGATGCTTCTTTTTCAATTGCTTCTACCTTCATCGCATTGTCTTTACGAAGTTCCATAACTTTCAGATGTCTCTGTAGTAAGCACAAAATGGTATCAGCCGGATGGTAATTATCTTCAATTATAGCTGCTAATTGTTCCGCAAAGAGATAAGAAATGAGAAGCAAATTTGCCAGAAGTAGAACTAGGCGTGGTGCCAATAACATCAATACTGTATTGCCTCCAAATTGAATCGTCCTTAGACGGGACATCTCCTGCGAACTGCTTATAATCGCCGTTTTTGCACTGAAGTTTTCATCACATTAAAACGTTGTTCCCACTCTAGAAACCATTGTCCTGGAATACCCACTAAACTTTCTCGCTTCCCGGCTACGACCGCAGCTAGCCAGCATTGTTCCCTCCATGGTTTCGTCAATTCCACTAACACACTTGAATGGACACTATCAAGTATATATGAGCCCGGTACATCTTTAATCAGATGCAATAAACGGTTAGCTTCCAAGTGGGCTGCCATAATCCATAAAGTCTTCGTTCAGCTTACTAAAGGAAAAGGAATTCCGGTTTGTTCCACCCAATGTTCTAATAACCGATGCCAACCCACCTTGAAATGATCTAGCGACATAGTCCCCATGTGCGTTTCTGGTACACATGTCATCAGTTCATCCATTAACTCACGTTCCACCGGCACAAGCTCCATCGATTGCGCACTCTTCTCAGTTCCGGTTCGTCGACAAATTCGTTTAGACGTTGGGCTATCTCCACCTCTTGGATCTTGAGTTTCCTGAGACTTTCCAGATTGTTCCGAGTCCTTGTACTCCGACCCTGATGCAGATCCATCAGAGATCTGTAAGTACTCCTGTTCTGATTGATTGTCCATCCACACTCTGTGATACCACTGTTTTAGAATAGGTTCAGAAATTTGATATTTCTGTAAAAAACCAGTGCACGTTGCTGGGTCAGATAAATCAGCATGCATTAACCTCTCTTGTTCCGGTAGATATAGCTTACTCACTGTATATGCAAGAAAATGCAAGAGTTCACCCATTCGGGTCTTTAGTCATAATACTCTGGGTTATCTCGCACTTTAATCCATGTTGTATGGTTGGTCCATCCAAACGTTGTAACAAATCATCAAAATTTCCACCTCAATGATCGGGGTCCCAAGGGGATTGATTACCGTAATTAGTAAGTGTGCCTCATCACTTACTACAACCTCCTTGTAAGGATGCATTCGAAACTGATCCCTCGAGTTAATTTTTTTTCCCACTCTCCTTGTCCTCTTCATAGTCTTTGTCATCACTGTTCCCGTCCATATTAATATCCTCCGATGGAGAACAACGTACCCCGCTTAATATTGCTGAGTAATGTTGCCCACTGTACTCCAAAATTAACGGCTTTTTACCATCGTGATACTCTGTCTCACAGGCCTTTAAAAGTGCTCGCGTTCTTTCGTAAAACACACTCACCATGATGGGATATTCCCCGCTCATCTGGTAAGTTTTAGCCCGTAATGTCCTAGTTTCGGGTGTAAAGTAAAGCAACCCTGGTACTTTAGCCCCAGGCGGCTGACTGAACACATAGATGTCCCGTTGTAGCAACGTGCTGATGGACATCAGTGTGTCATTACTCTCCCACGTTGAACGCCCGTAAACTTGGAACTACTTTCTGCGAACTCCAATAAATATTCCTGGAAAAGCCGCTTTGACTCCTTTGGCGACACCCGGGAGTAGCCACGACCTAGTTCAACTAGCGTCGATTGTCTCGTCCCCGGTGTTAAATTTTCATCGAAGTCCATAAGCGCTCTCACTAAACATCCTTCCTTCAATTATTTCTCATCGTTTCCAATAAAACAACATTATCCTTCAATTTCTCTGAGCAAGTTAAAGCCTGACACACAGCATATATTTGGCAATTGTCCGTAGCTGGTGTCGGCGTGGACTTAAGGACCAGTAATTGAACCACCTTGGGAATAGACGTGAGCTCTTGCTGTGATACGTCACCAATTTCCATAGGTTCCAAGGCTTGGATTGGCCCTTCTTCTCGTTCCGCTTGTTCCAAAAACGATGAAATGTACGTTTTAACCTTCCCTTCCAGCATGAGCAGGGCACTTGCCTTCTTTTGACGAATCAAAGCCTGGCGCTCCCGCTCGTTTTTCTTTTCCTGTCGATCCTTTTTTTCTTAGAAAGTAGTTTCAGTTTTTCCTTGATGTCTTTTGATGTATTATTCCCTTGGTCTCCACTTGGTCTTGGAGCTGTGCTGTCTCTTGTTTTCTGAATGTCAGCTTTAAGACTGGACTCCACTATTGGAGCTGGTGCCTTTTTCTCCTCATCCACCACTACAAATTGGCCGCCATCATCTCTGCCTTTCTTCCTCCTTACTGTTATCCATTCGGAATTTGCCTGCTGTCGCTGTGGTCTTGAGGGGCCATCGGTCGTCTTTGGTATCACCGCCTTCTTTTCTCCCGTCTCCGACTCATTACACGGGGTCACACACTGTACTTCACTTGAGCACCCTTCTTCACCTTCCTTCGTGCCTTTTTCCTCGTCCTTTGCCTCAGATTCGGTGACTGTCATTTGATTTTCCCGCTCTAACCTGTGCTCGTAACTCTTCCATGCTTCGAATTCTAGCGACTGGACGTGCATATTTTTTAGATCCTCTAACTTGACTTCAATACAGTTCTTCTTTAACAATTCGGCCAGCGGTGTGACACATTTCCGCATAGGATGTCCTATTTCTCCGCACCAAATACATTGTTTCCGTCCACACATCGAAGGGTGTTCAACTACTAACATCGTATGGCCCCAATAGATTCGTCTTATATCCAGTGAAGCTGTTGGACACGCATCCGACACCACTATCAACTCCCAGAGCGTTGATGTATCCGAGAACGGTCCACTTTTATCGAGATCGTCAAGTTAAAACTCCATACCGAGAATCCTTCGCAAAAACCCAGATACCTTGAGTAGATCCACCGATTGCGTTATATTTTTAAATACACACGAGTAATACCATTTGTGCTAAAATCTTTCTCCATTGCTATCGACTTGGGTCTCTCACGCCAAACCACAAACCGTTGACACGTCCTGATGTAGATTTCGTAGAGAGTGGTCGTACCTATGAAAAGGTACCTTAATCCCCACGAACTTCTTCGCCATGTCACCCGTAAAAAAATGAAAGTATAGAGCATGGTTCCCACTGTCGTAGCTGATGTTTTTAACCTGCGCTACCATTCTTCATAATTCCACGCTTCCCGATCCCCTCGTCGACGCCGCCGTTGCTATACTTTCCTGGATACTCTTGGTACTCAGGAATGCTTTCCGAACCGGACTCTCACCTCTTAAATCCATAACAAGGCATCCTTCGACCTGGACCTGAAACGTGTGCCCAAGTCGAACTTGTTAATCTATTTTCATGATCCTCTTCAAAAATTGGGGTAATTGCTTCCCAATTATATTCCCTTCCACTAAGCCTTGAACGATACACCATTCGTCCTTACCGCCTTCTCGTACCATCATCGGCGCAAATTTCCCATAATCTTTTTCACATACTGCTCTTTATCGCAAAATTTCATCCGGCGCATAGACCTCGGTCTTGAACAGGAAGGTCTTCTTCAAAAATTTGTCTTCTGACTTGGTAGAAACTTGCCCTGCCACCTTGCTCACCCACCCCTTCAGTGGTACTGGTAGTAGCTCGACTTTTTTACTATTTCCTGCCCAATAGATTTCCATAGAATTCCTTCAAATGATTGCGTTAAGCGTTGAGCAAGCAATGCTGAACCCACAACCAGCTTTCTCCATACTTCCCAGCCTTCTTTCCGTCAACGACAATAAGTTCGTAATAATCCAAAAGTCTGTCCACTTCTGCAGCCTTCAATACCGGAAGACGTTTTGTCGCCTCCGACAACCTCGATACCGGACCTCTGGTTTTGATATAGATCGTCGTGAAAAGCTCTTGAGTCAAGCCAAGCCTGTGCGTTTGACTTTGCCTTAACCACTTGACTAAGTGCGGTCTGAAATGGCTCCTTAAATCTGTTGATCCCACCATGTCCAGCCGTGACTCACCTGATTTACTGATTTCTTCTACCGGATTCTTTAAACCAATTGCCAGGTTTATGTCCCTGAGCTCAGGTGGTTCTACAGATTTAATCGGTATCCCCGTGGAATGTTCCATTGTAACAGTGGGCGCCGATATCGGTAATACCGACTCTGTTACCGGTTCCACTACTACTACCACTGACTCTGGATCCACTTCTGACTCCGGACCCGATACTGTTGCCTCTGGCGAAGCTGGTATTTCGGGAACAATTTCGTCTTCAATACTTCCCTCCGCTTCGTGAGACTTGTAGGAAAGTGTAGGTTGCCACGTAGTCGTTCGTAACCCCACGTAAAGTAAATAGTTAGTGCGTTTATGTAGCTTCTTGTAACGTATTGCCGCCGTATCGGTTAGTATAGGGTCTATTCGTCTGGTATGCGTGTCTCCTCTAGCTAAGTGTGGCGTATAAGTGCCAGGCGCGCGGAAGTGCTCAGGGGGTAAGTGTCCGATGCTTTGTTTACTCGACAAAAATGAGAGTATGTATTATGTAAAAATTAAGCGTAGTTTCGGCTAAAAAATACTACTGAACCTAAAATTCACAATATGCAAAGAAACCACGATAATCTCATTAGCAGGAATTTAAACGTCAGTTTTCACAACAGATCACATGATCCAAGATTCCAACACTCCTTCCGAGAGTACCGGGGCTTCGTGTGTAAGTCACATCAACGTAAGTATAGATAACGTTTGTCCAGCAGTAGCGCAATGTCACCATAATCGTAATACAACCATTACTTCAACCCAATTTGCTTGCATAACTCTTGAATTCTGGGTGCATGCAATGTTTTTGTCACCAGATATGCAATCATATTTCCACTTGACACATGCTTGGGCTCCACAATTCCACGTTTCACGAAGTCCTTAAAAATTCCAACTTGACATCAATGTGATTGGCACTTGCCGCGCTCGCTTTGTTCTTGAGCTACTTGATTGCGGCTTGGTTGTCGATCTTCAACACTATGGGAGTCTTCGTCTTGATACCAATTTCTTCAAATAGCTCCTTCAAACCTAGTGCTTCTCTTTCCTGCAGCGGCCGCGACAAACTCCGCCTCTGCAGTCGATAGGGAAACGGATCCATGCTTCTTGCAACTCCACCCTGCTATTATTCCACTCACGAAAATCACATTCGCGCTCACACTTTTTCGATCCATACGATCGGCCGCATAGTCGGCATCACTGTAACTCACGATCCGTAATGGCAATTTCAAATCCTTATCTCCACGTAAATGTAATTTCAAAGTCTAGCTTCCTTTCAGGTACCTGGCTATCCGCTTCGCAACCTTAACAGCACTCAAACTTGGCGCGTGCGTGTGCCTCGTTGCACGGTGCACGGCGAACGATATGTCCGGACGAGAAATTCGTGAAATTCAAAGTAAACTTCCCACGAGAGACTGAAAATCTTTAATTGTAGATGCATTTCCACGAGATATAGTCGGTAACAGTTCATTCTATTCTTTCGTGTCCGCCAAATCCGAAAGGGGTGTTCTTTCCTCGTTTTCGTCTTGCAAACTATGCTTCTCAAGCATTTCAACGATAGTTCCTTCTTGATCAATAGTGTATCCATCCGTAGGACCACCTAAAATTCTCATCCCGAGAAATTTTTCCACGTTTCTAAGTCTTTCCACTCCAATACCTGCATCGTTTCGAAAAAATCATTCACAAGCATTGTCTCCGTTGCTGTAACCAGAAAATCATCGACATATACTCCAACCACTATCGTCCCCTTTTCGTCAATTCCTACAAAGATGCAAGTGTCCGTTAGACACTGAGAAAATTCATCTTAACCAGGGTTTCGCATAGTAAATCGTACCATAGTCTTCCTGCCTGTTTCAAGCCGTAAATGTTTCGTTTTAATTTGAGCATTAGCTCCTTCGAACTTGAAGCATTCAATTTCTTTATGTGTCGCTCTAAATTTCCGTACCTTGTGGGATCTGCAGATAAATGTCGAAATTCTTTTCCGTACTTGCCTTTGGATAGGCACTTGGAACGTCTCCATGCCTCGTAGGCACACTCCACACAATCGACAATATCAAAATGATCTTCATACTGTTTATCTCCATCACTGTTGAAAACGAAAAAAAAAATCACAATAAATTTGTTTATCGCCACGAGCTACTAAACGTGTCTTGTATCTTTCCACCGTACCGTCATTCTTCAACTTAGTCTTGTAAACCCATTTAGTTGGTAGGGTATTCACTCCATTCGTACGTTTCATCACTTCCCAAAGTTTCCAGATCTTCTAGGGCCTTTAACTCTGCCCTTTCAGCTGCTTTCCATTTTTCCGACTGTTTATTCTTATGAGCTTTGAAATAGCTCTTGGGGTCTGGTGTTCCGGTGATTTTTTCACTGTCCGGATTAGTTACGTCACAAACCGCAAACGCAAAAATAAATTTTCATCGCTTGTGCCATCCTGTCTGCCGTCTTCACTTAAAATGTCGTCTTCAGCTGCTCTGCACTGTTTTTCAACTTCTTCGAATTCAATCAACTTCTGGGTTTTCTTTACCTTCCTCGTTGACTTTTTTGGTGGCAATTCTTGTCTTGATTTCATTTCACGAACGTTGCCTGCTTTCTCTTTCGAAGCTGAGTTATCTCCATTATTTTCGTGACATATCTCGACGTCATCATCCATCATTCGTAACAGCTTCTCGTTCTCCTTTTCGCCTAGTGTTTCCACATGGTATACGTGTCTTGTAGTGGTCACCACTCTGTCCTTCGAAAGTAACACTTTGTAGCCCTTTATTTCATAATTTTCCCGAGAATCAACTCCTTTTCTGTGTGTTTACCAAGCGATTTGTTTTTGCGTCACGCCAAACCATGCACGGTGATCCAAAAATCACAATACCCGAGATATTAACCTTCTTTTTCGTAAGAACTTCAATAGGTGACATCTTTTGCAAATTAGCATGCGTCAGGCTCCGATTCAAAATGTAGCTTCCATACTCTGCTGTCTAAGACCAAAACGTTAGCGGAACTCCAGATCCGAAAATCATGCATCTAATCATGTTGAAAATAGTCCTATTCATCCGTTCTGCCTTTCCATTCGATGCAGGATTACCCGCTTCGGTAATCTGACTTTTTACTCCAGTTCGTTTGCAAAAAAGATCCACGTTTTGATATTCTCCACCGCCATCAGTACGTAACACGTGAATTCTAGAATAAAATTCATTTTCAAACCACGAGAAAAATGCTCGAATTTCTTCGCAGCTTGATCCTTTGATTTGCAGGAAAAAGACGAACATAGTTTGAAAAGCGATCCACAAAAATAATCAAGTATTAATTTCCACGTCGGTCCCTCGGCGTGATGGGCCCTTTCAAATCGCTACAGATGACGCCACCGGTTCTGTCTATCGGTGCGTTCTGCCCGCTGTCCTGCCTTGGTTGCCTCGTTCGGGTCCTTTACCCTCTGTACAGGTCAGGCAATTCGGTCTGCGCTTGTCAGTCAACTTGATTCCAGATGCTGGATCTTTTGCCAATCTCTCTACTGTATCGTAAGACAAATTCCCCAAACGTAAATGGAAATGGTGTAATGATCCCTACAGTGGATCGTCACGTTCACTGTTATCCATGGTCGTTATAATCATCGTCGTGAGCTTCTCACACACGGTCAAACTTTTCACCAAACTTAACTTCGCTGTAAATACACATCCAGTTACTTTCACATCGAATAGCGTGTCGTTTCCGTGCATCATCTTCGTTTTCTTTCCAGTGTCCTTAAGCGTGCACCCTTTCTTCTTCAGATTGCCAAGCGAAATGAGATTTTCGCCAATTTCGGCGCATAATACGATTCTGTAAGCAGTATCGTCGACAATTTACATTTTAGACGCACTTTTCCGTCATTTGTGACGTTCAGTTTTGCCCCATCAGGCAAGAGCAAGTCCTCGTTATCTCCACAGTCCATTGCATCTTCCAGAAATTCCTCACTTGACACGGCATGACGGCATGCATCGCTGTCAATTATCCACACTTCCTCGTCATCCAATATGTCCTTTTTCGATATCTTTTGCGGTTTTCCTCCATACTCAATCGTCGACAATACAAAGTTTTTTTTCACCATTTTCATCTGGTCTTGGCCTTGGCTTACGCTCGAAATGTTATTTTGAACCCTGCGGTTTTCCTTTCATCCACGAAATTTTCCACACTTCTCGTTTGTTTCTCCACTTTCACAGCGTCATTCTCCAATTCTTGCACCCACGCAATACGTTTTTGTGCGTGTAGTATGTAGTCCATGCGCTGTGGGTTATAGCGTATCATCAACCCCATTTTAATCAAGGAGCCGCATATTTTACGATGTTTTCGACGATAAGTCGCTCATGTAATCCACTTTCACGTGCTAACGCCGCTAAGAATAAAACATGCTGGGTCCATGACCTCCGAGCATCCTTTTCATGTGCGAACAACACTGTTGCGTAATGTTAACCTTGAACGCATGATATAGTTGATCCAAATCGTAATAAAGCTCTTGCGATATCTGCCACCAAGTCATAATATTAGCTTGGATTAAGCTCGCCGCTACGCCTTCCAAATGCTCGCTTAACTTGTTTACCTTGAGGCGATCCGTCCACACAAAACTAGACAAGAGTTGCGCGACATCCACTGCTTCAATAAACAGGTAGGCCCATTGCCTAAAACCTGCACCCAATCCAGGATAAATTTCTTCTCCAGAAAAATTCTTAATTGTTAACTTGGGTATCTTCATATTACCAGCACGACATGCATTTTGCCTCTCTTGATTGTCGTACATCCTTGGTGCGTGTCTTCCCGGTACCTGCCATTGTGCACCGCGCTCGATACCGTTATCTCCACCCTAATCCTCTATAGTCATCCGTTTTCCAAACGGGCAATTGTTCTTCACTGCTACCTTGAATATGCTATCGTGATCTGAACTTTTGACTTGGGCGAAATTATAGAAGCGCAATCTTGCGACTTCTCCTCTTCCATGGCTTCAATTTTGTTCTCCAAACGCTTGATGTATTCCATCATAGCAGCCATATCCACTCTTTCATCAGCCATTTTTCCACTTAGTCAAACTTTATAACCACAAGAAAAAAAAGGAAAGAGAATAAACCAATGTATCCCTTCGGCACAGGGGACTTCCACCGAGAATCGTACTTTAAACGAAATTTTAGTAAAACTTCGAAAACTTAGAAATCCAGTCCTGAGTCCCGTAACCTTGGGCTCATAACCTGTAGGAAAGTGTAGGTTGCCACGTCGTCGTTCGTAACCCCACGTAAAGTAAATAGTTAGTGCGTTTATGTAGCTTCTTGTAACGTATTGCCGCCGTATCGGTTAGTATAGGGTCTATTCGTCTGGTATGCGTGTCTCCTCTAGCTAAGTGTGGCGTATAAGTGCCAGGCGCGCGGAAGTGCTCAGGGGGTAAGTGTCCGATGCTTTGTTTACTCGACAAAAATGAGAGTATGTATTATGTAAAAATTAAGCGTAGTTTCGGCTAAAAA
>MIQA02006636.1:0-11534 GCA_001887855.2 Sclerospora graminicola
AGATCTTCAACCCATCCCGATCTTCGATAAACGACCTTGAAACCACTTGAGATCTGCTCTTCTGACGCTTGTCCACTTCGTATCCAGCCCGGCATAACCGAGAACTCCCCTTGTCTTCGCATTTTAACGCCGGTTTTAGGCTGATCAGCCCTTGATCACCTCGGGAACCCTCTGAGTCACCATAACAACGACTTTATTCATCTGTTCAGCCAGACGTCCGACCTCCATACCCTGTCGGGGCAACCATATAACACCGATCTCGGCTGATCAGGCCTGATCAGGCCTTACCACGTCATCCTCAGACAAACCCATAGATTATCATCACTCACACAACCTGTCACTCCACATGCCCGACTTCATTCCACATCTAATCTTCATTGCTCGGGCATAATCAGCCGATCAGGCCGTAACTTCGTGTCATGATCAACTTCAACCACTATACCATTCATAGATCGGCTGGACGGCTGTCCTTGACACGTCATGTCAACAGTTGCTCACTTCGTTTTACATCCACGGGAACTCCACTTAGTAATTGTGATAACGATCGTGATCGTGATCTCCATCGTTCCATCAGTGTCTGGGACTGGGCGTAATGACAGTACTTGGCTGATTTCTTCACATCGTGAATACCCGTTGTCCGCCACCTTTTCATCGTAACTGTGATCGGCCTTTCCCACCCATCAACCGTCATATGTTGATGGGTGTTCCATCGTCACCAATCAACGGCCATGTGTGGTCCACTTCATTCTCAATATTTTCCGATCGCTTTACCACAGCCGCCCCTGAGACTAACTGCAGCCGCGCAACGACTGCAGTTCGACTCACTCACTTCCAAACTTCCTCTCTGGCGATCACCATGGCTGACTCGAGCCGATCTTCTCTTCCTTCTTCGTCATCTTCGGCTGCCCGCCCGATCGCTGCCTCGCCTTCCGTTTCCAGTTCGACTAATCCCGCGATCGCCCCGATCACGACTTCGGCGCCGATCACGACCAGCCTCATCCGTCCCACGACAACCATGACTCCGTATCGCCCGCCTTGGAATCCATCTGCTCGACCTTCTTCAGATCGCCCCCTCCGTTACTTGGAGCAGCTCGCTCGTCTAATAGATGGATCGGGTCCACTCACGTTGGGGTCCATGGAAGCTTGCCGACTGCGGTCGGAACTCCGAAGTGCAATTCCCGAGTTGGTTTCTCTATATGATACCAATCGGGCACTTAACGCTGAGTTATCCGACCGTCGGATCGTTGCCGATACCTTGGCACATGATTCTGCTGATCTGGCTAGCCAGCTGTCGACTCTTCGGCTAGATCACGACCGACTTGACCAAGACTTACGAGACATGACTGATCGCGTTCAGAGTTTGACGATGGAGCGTGATCAGCTATCAGCTGACCTCGCTGCTCTGCGCCTCTCCAGGCCTTCGGACACCGTCGCCTCTCTACAGTCGCTGATCGGTTCGCTGACTATTACCATCCGCGATCAAGGTATGTTTATCCCATTCACTTCTTCTGCGATCTGTATATGACTTTCCATGTTTATTTCCAGACGAACGTATTGAGGCAATGAAAGGCTCGATGGTCGAGATGGTGGATCATCTACAACGCCCCGCCCGATGATCACCGTCTCGACCGTGATCAGCTGCTTCGCGACGAGATCTGCACTGCCGAGGACGTAGAGCGTCGGGAAGTCGAGGTTCGCTACTCGGATGAGCAGGTCCAGCTCCTGGTAAAGCAACTCTCCGATTCTCGCATCGGCCGCGCCGACATACAGAAAAGGTTGTGCGAGAGTCGGAAGGCAGCTGAAGATTGCCGGCGCGAGCTTAATCTTGCTCGGGCTAAACTTGAAACCCTAGAGCTCGATGATCGCGCCTGGCTTCAGCATAACGCCGACTTGAGGGACCTTGCGGTGCAGACTATGGAGAGGTGGACCAACCCGAACACCGGTTCGGAGTCAGTTCGGGCGGCTTTACAATGGCTTCCTGAGCTGATCAGCTCCTTCACTCCGTCTGGAACACCACCACATTCTCCCGAGTCTGACCCGCCATCACCCGCGTCTTCCGTCGCTTCCTTGCCGGCCCATAGTGCTGATCAGCCCGTGATCAGCACTGCAGCGGCTTCTGCGTCTACTTCATCACGTTTACCTGCGACTCCGAGATCAGCCTCCTCGGTCTTGAGTTCTGCGAAGCGCAAACGGACCAGCTCGTCGAAGAAGAAGATGGCTCCCGCCAAGCGCTCTCGTCTTATGGTTGACTCGGACGACTAGTCGACTGATCTGGACGAGAGGACGTTGTCTGTTCTGTCCCGATCGCGCAGTACTGATCGCCGCGCTCCAGTGCCGACCCTTTCAGGCGTAAGTTCGCTGACCCAGGCCGTCGCTTTGCTTGAGTCCGAGGACGAGGATGACGATGATCTTGAGGGGGAACAACCCGCTCCGGCTGTTCCCAACGTTCCCCCACCGGTCAATAGGGCAGTGATCGCCCGACCACCCAATTTCACGGGCGTTTTCATCCCGGCGAGCCGGTCGTTGATCGAGCAGGACGATTACAGCTATAATCTGAACCAAAGGTTCATGGATTTATACGTCGTCATGCAGGGCAAGCCGACTTCTGCTCACATGGCAACTCGGAAACCTTGGAGTGCTGATCAGGTATGGGATCTGACGCCTCAGGTTCTTGCCGTGAGGCACAAACTCGTCCCTCGCTTGTGGTCCCGCCCGCCAGGATGGATCTTTCCGACAAAATCGCCGACGCCCAAGGACAGGCAGTGGCAACCGAGGGTACTGACCAGAGGCGCTATTGAGCTTCTGATCGATTCAGCACCTTGGGATGTCCCCATGACAACCTATGCCGGGCTGGCGTTTCCCAATCGCCCCTAGTTTGTTGATCTGCAGGGACGTTTGGCCCTGTATTACCAGGAACATATTCAAGCGATATGGGAGGCGACCCACCATTTCCCGATCACGGCGGCGATGCGCAAGGACGCGTGGATCGAGCATTACCATCATGCTCGCAAGCGTCGACGCACCAAAGCCGGGGCTGCCTGGGCCGCGATCTGCGATTATATTGTCAACGGGATTCAGCGCGGCGAGTGCGATCTGGACGTTTTCTTGTTTCCTGGCGTGCTGCATTTACCTATTCGTCGGGCGGGATCGCGAGGACTCAAGGCTGACGGCGGGGAGTGGTATCCCGGTTATGGGCATCAAACTCCGGTCGCCACGTTGCGTGATTGCCTGATCTGGACCGATCAGCAGGAGCCTTGGCGGAACCAGTTCCGATCAAGCCCCATGGATCATCCAGGGTTCGCGGTTTCTCGCCTGCGCACGAAGTATGGCCCGTGATCGTCATGACAACCAACCTTCGTTTCGTTTTTCCATAATCACTAATATATCACGACAGTTCTTGATGATTTTCACGTTCCATATTCACACTTCCTGTTCAGGTCTCACTATTGTCTCCATCTTGTATGTCGATCGCTCACATGTATGCAAATATAGTTTCTCGTGCATTATATGTATATATATACATCCATTTACTCCAAACCAGCTCAACCACCCTGATCTCCACTTGCTCGATCATTACATTTGGCTGATCGGTCACACTGTGTCAACCCAGGCTATTGAGATTCCTGGTTGCCCTCTTCGTGGGTTTGCATCACTCCAAATCTGTTTCGTCTCACCCGATCACGTTCAAATTCTCTTAATAGAGCTCCACAGTTCAGATCACGTTCGTCTACCCACTCGGGATCGTCATAACCCTTCCACCGAACCAAGTAATCACGATGGGTCCGGCCAAATCGGGTTCTCTTGCCTGATCGGGTATCCAAAATCTTCTCCACTTCAAATTCGTTCTGGTCCAACGTTCTTTCCCAACTGTCTTCGGGTAAGAGAGCTTCGTCAAAGTCAAACCTTGGCTGATCATCGCATGACAGCCTGGTTTTAGGCCGATCAGGGTATTCCCGAACCAGTTTCAGCTTCGACAAGTGGACGATCGGGAAAATTCCGTAATCGGTACCTGCAGTAATCAACCGAGCGGCATGATCACCGATCAGTTCGGCTATACGGAACGGTCCATGCCACATATGTGCTAACTTCTTGGCATATCCTTCTTTCACGCAATCCAAGTAAAGCCAAACCCTTGATCCCGGCTCGATGTTATGCGAATCGGCATGATCATTGTTCCGATCAGCTCTTTCTTGGATCGCCCTCCGCAATCGTTTGTTGACTTGTTCCCGCGCATGTTGGTAGTGACGCTGGAGTCCCATACGCCATCGACGAGCTTCACAATCTCGACCTCGGGTGCATACAACAGGAATCACCGACTCGATGGTAGATCGGGGGTCCCAACCATACGCCAGTAGAACGGAGTATCTCCCCTGATCCGATCGAAAGAGGAGTTCAACGCAAACACCAGCCTCTCCGCATACTCATCCCAGTCTTGTTGAGCGGAATCCGCGACATACATCATGATAGATCTGGTTAGCGTCTGTACCATACGTTCGGCCTTACCGTTCGCCTGCGGGCGGTATGCCATGGTCGCGCTCTGTTTCTGGCCAAGCATCTGATTGAATGATCGGAAAACTTCGGCCATGAAACCTGGTTCGCGATCATGCCTGATCACTTCACTGGCTCCAAACCGCCTAAAAACGCATTCTTCATAACTGCAAGCGAATTGTTGGGCTGTTCGGGTAGATCCCGCTTTCGCGATCACCAATCCCGTGAACAGATCAGTCCAGATCAGCAACTCTGTATTGCCCTTGAACGATTTTGGCAGGGACGGTATGTGATCCATCGCTATCACTTGGAAAGGGTAGGTCGCCTGGATATTTCCAGGTGATCTACCCCGGATGTTTGGCATACCTTTTCCAGTTTCGCAATCCGTACATGTCCCGACAAACTTTTGTATACTTCGATATAAGCCTCTCTAATGAAAATGTTTACGAATCCTGTGATACGTTCGACCTACGCCCTGGTGGCCACCCTCTAAACTGACGCGATAACGATGCAAGATATCAGCTTGTAAAGTCTCCGGGATCACGAGCTTGCCGATCGGCCCAGATCTGCGTCAGCCCGATCGGCTTGGGCATAGTGAAACAACAAATCGTTTTCGTCAATCTCATAGCTGGACGCGATCTTAGCACAATCTTTTGCTTCATCCTGGCTCAGCTTCTCCGGATCACCCTTTAGAAACGCCTTCAAATCAACGATCCATTTTTCCTCGTCTTGTGCCTTGAGAATTCTTCCGATCCGCATCTCCTGTATTATTTCATCTGTTAGGCTTTCTCGAGAGAGTGATCTGTTAGGTGGTGATCTGGTTCGTGACCTCGTCATAATCGAGATCTGGGCTGCTTCCTTTTCATCTTCCACACGAGGAATCAGTTCAGGCAGCTTATTGATCTCCACCAGTTCTTCAGCAATGCTTGATCGGTAACTATTGATCCGGCCTGATCACGCATGGCCATAGTGGCGAGGTGATCTGCACTTTGATTCCAATCACGTTTCACATGTAAGAGATCATGCCTTGGCCATCCACGTAAAGCTTTCATAACACGATGGTTCAGCAACTTCAAATGCGGTGCTTTACAGTCGATCTCTCTAGTGATCTGCCGAATTACCTGGTTTGAATCTCCGCATATGATTACTCTTCCGATCCTTTGCTCTTGCAAGAGATCCAAACCTAGCAGCAGACCACGATATTCGGCCTCATTGACCGTGATACCTGGAGTATAATCTGAACCGGCCGATATAACAGTCCATTCAGGCAGTTTCCATAACAGCGCGCTATACGCCCCCACGCCTTTCTTCACACTCGCTGATCCGTCGAAACTTACAACGATCAGATTTTCCTCCGAGCGGACGATCGGTGGGGGTATAGTGATCGATTCACGTGGCTGCTTCCGGGGAGCCACCTCGATCAGGGCTTCATCGACTTCTGATCGGGGCGTGATGCTGGCGGCTAGTGTTCCAAGAATTTTTTCTTCGCCCTTGGTGCACTTAATGATCTCCAAAGTCCACTGAGATAACACCGCTTGTCATCGCCCCAGTCTTCCGTCTAGACCACTCGCTGACAGTAACCACGCCAAACTAGATCGCCTGGATAATACCTTAGTTGATCTAGTTACTAGCATAGAGTAGCAAACATCCAATACACGTAATAATGCCAGCACCACCTTATCCACAATACCATAGTTAACTTCGTTCGGTTTTAATGTTCGGCTTGTGAACGTCACCGGGCAATAAACTCCGTCGTGATCTTGGACCAGTGCGGCTGATATTGCCCATTTACTGGCATATAGGATCACCACGGGAATCTTCTCCGGATCGAAGTGTTTCAGTATCGGCGTCGAGATCATCTTCGCCTTTAACATACTGAAGGCTACCATAGCTCGCTTCATATGGTCCTCTGACCCTGGATCAGTTCGATCGATCAGTGATCTAGTCTTGAGATCCGTTTCAGTAACTTCAACTTCGTGATCAGTCTCAATTGGTGATATTCCTACCCGATCACGTTCTCGTAGCCCATGATAATCAACTTCCTTCAGTTCATATAGTATAGCGGCGTAAATCGAGAAGTCTTCGATAAATCGGCTATAATAATTCAGAGATCCGAGGAAGGATTGCATGGCCTTCAGTGATCGGGGAAAAGGTAAGTTGCTGAGGGCGGCCAGATCTTTCGGGTTTGCCTCCAAACCTTGGATGGACACGTTATGGCCGAGGTAAGCGACCTTGGGTTGACCCCAGAAACTCTTGACCACACTGATCGATAAATTCCAGCGCTCGCAGGTGTTCAGGAGTCGTTCGACCTTATCGCATAGCATATCCCAGGATGTTGCTGTGACCAAGATGTCATCTATGTATGATCGCCTTCCCAACACTGATCGGCCCTGATCTTGGTCTGGTTCACCTTCCGTAAACACATCATGTAGATCAGTGGCTTCCCGATCAGCACTGATCTGGAAATACCCATAGAGAGCATTGTCGATCAGCCTCTGGTAGATCTGTGGGGCATTCTTTAATCCAAACGGCATCCGATTCCATTCAAAAAGCCCAAAAGGTGTAACGAAAGCCGAGATCTCTCGAGCGCGATCAGTCATCGAAACCACCCAGAAACCACTAGCCATATCTAGCGAACAAAACCATAAAACTTTATCCAGATCCTCTAATAAATCGTTGATCAGGGGCATCGGATAGACCATCAACTTCGTGAGGCGATTCACCATTCTATAGTCGATACACAATCGAATATCAACCCCATTCTTCTTAATCACGATCACGATCGGTGATGCCCACTGCGATGTTGATGGTCGGATGATCTTTGTATTCAGCAAACCCTTGATCAAATCGGATAACTTTTCCCGGTATTGAGGTGCAACTTTACGACAGCGCTGAGCGATCGGCCTCGCATTTCCCACGTCTATATCACAAACAGCTCCGAATGCGGCTGGGGGTAGGGCGTTACCTTTCCCCATTAGTAAGTGGCGCCTTTTCCAGATGATCTTCTTTAGCTGATCGATCTGCTCGGGAGTGTTCACTTCGGGGTCACCGACCTGTAGATCTTCCATGGTGACTTCTGGCATATTGGGCGATACTTCCGGTAAAACGGCCATCTGCTTCTCGATACCTTCAATGTACTGATCGCCACCTTCGTGTATACACACTTGCTCGTCCACCTGATCTGCCCTTTTCTGATCGGTGTCATCTTGAGTCGCTCCTTGTACGTCACTCGACTGATGGTCTACTTCGGGTTCACCTTCCTCCGTAATGACTTCGGCTGATTCATCCTCCTTTTCCTTCTCATGATCGTTCTTGAACTCCTCACTGTCATTTCCGCTATCTGGGTCCGTTGTTTTCGGTGAGCCGGGCCTAATTATACTCAATATCTGTGGACCTTCTTTGACCCGGCTTTCCCCTGTCGCTTCGATCGGTGGCCTCCTGATCAGCAGCTTGGTCGGCGTAGAATATTCCGGCTTCTCGACCATAGGTGAGGTATCTTCATCCGCTAAGTCTTCGTCACTGATCAGGTCCGTGGTGGCTTGATAAGCCAGATTCTGCCATTCAATGTATCTTCGTGATCCCACTGAGACATATCCGATCTGTCGAGGTACTTTCCCTTCGGGTAACCACATCCCTAAGATCATGTCTTCGTGGACGATCAGCGGCTGATCGGATATATTCGTGACCCTGATATAACTTGATCTGCCGATACCTTTAACGAACGTTGGTACCCATCGTTCACCACGGGTTAGCCACAATTTCTGTTGCCGATCGCTCGGCCGAATCATGACATCGACTGATCTGGACACCCCGATGTTCTCGTACTGACCCATTTTTAGCATCCGTACATGAGTACCATATAAAGGTCGTCGGCCGGATAACTGAATCTGCACTTCATCTGGCAGAGTCAGGGTTCCATGCGACAGATCAAGTCGTATACCGGCTGGTACCATAAAATTCATTCCCAGTATTGCGTCTTGACCGGCTAACCGGCCAACCCAAGCGTTAAAATAGTAGACCAGGGATCCTGCCAAGGTGATTTTAACACGTGATCGTCCTTCCGTCATATATGAACTCTCGCCGATCCCAACACATTCTTGCCTCTGGGTACTGTCTATACGACATCCCACCTTAAGAGCAAAGGCGGAGTCGATGATCGAGACTTCTGCTCCAGAGTCAAATAAAATAGTGCTTTTTCATTGTTGATCTTTCCATTAGCTTTAGCCTGTTTAAACCACTTGTCGGGAGAGTGATACTTCCAGTATCCTCGGGATTCACCGGGCAGTAGATCCAACTCCATGATCACGTCCGATCGGGAATATTCATCCACTCTGAGACTGTAGATCGGACATCGGTCGATGCAATTGGAATTAGAACGTGTATTGTCGGTTATCTTCTTTTCCTCAAACTTATCTCCGCTACCGACATACGCATAAATGCAGAACGTAGATCGCTCGGCTCGAATCAGATTCCAACCTGGCGAGCGATCTAGTTTAACATCTTCTCGACATCTGGTGGAAGCATACCAGCATGTTTAGTCGACACATACCACTTGCGCATCAGATTAAAAAATTCTTCAATAGGGCAGGCACCAGCGTCATGAAGCTTCCCACCGGTCTTGCATACGAAAAAACAATGATCAGAAGGGTGACCTTTACGATCACATTTTCCACACGTAATTCTTTTCCAACAATCACGATCTCCATGTTTGGTCGACCCACAATGCACACATTTCTTACGAGATCGGTCCTGATCAGGTTGAACACCACCAGGTTTCCGTCCATCCATGCCATTAGCCGATGATCTCGGGCGATACACTGGCTCCGTCGTAAAGATATGACGATACTGTTCCTCGTCCGAGCTCAGACTTGACTGACCACTTTCCTCTTCCGAACTTGAACTGTCTGACTCCTTCGAGATCATCAAAATTGCTCTGGCTGGTCGTGCTGCCGGTATCTTGCCCTGATCAGGGTGTGGCTTTGACCGGTACCGGTTCGATCCTACCTCGACCTTGGGCTGTCGACTCTTGGCTTGCTGCAGCGTCCTCAGGGTCAGCTCCAGTTGCTCTGAGTCCTTTATACGGAGCAGGGTTAGCTGATCAGCCAGATCGCGATTATCCAGAGTACCAATGAAGTGTTCGACATGTTCGCGGGCTATATCCGGGTGTCGCGGGTCCTTGATCGGCATTTTCGCGCGTAGACCAGCAACATTCAACCGATGTAAGTACTCGATCGGCGTCTCGTCGGATCTTTTCTTCATGTGGTAGTATGTCTAGCGACAGACACCCCCGAATTGCAATATTGTTCTTCAAACTCTTCACACAAACGAGGCCACTTCAGACGCACTTCTCGACTCAGCTGTTTAAGCCAGTTCTTGACCGGACCTTTCATTAGATCAGCGAAGATCAGGCATCTTTCAGCTTCCGGTGTCTTGTCCCTCAGAAAAGCTGATTTAGTCCGACTTAGCCAAGCTCTGGCCTGATCATCATCCATATCCTTGCCAGTAAAATCTTTCAATTCCGAGATCGCAGACATTCGCACTCGGGTGATCGTTCCGGAATCACTGTCAAATGCCTGCGCGGAGGCCATATTCGCCCTACGAGGCATCTCAATGTCCAGATCATCCGGATCAAAATGCTGACTGATCTCGCCTTCTGACTCCATGTCCACATGACTACGTGGGGGCGATCGATGAAATCGATCTTGGTGACCGACCTGGCATATCGATCGAACAATTCCGGCCGATCGAACTGATTCCATATCCACGTCCACGGGTCTCTTGACCGGTTTCTCAGCGGATTGATTCATGTTTGATGCTGATCGCCATGGTTGTCCTTGCCCAGGTGTGTACTGAGGTAATCCATATTGTTCATTCACAAATCGGTTCATCATAGTCGCGAACATGGTTCTCATTTGCTCTGGGACCTCCGGCATGTTGGTATGGTCACTGCTGGGAGTCGGATTGTTCTGTGGAACTTCTTGAGCATCTTCAAAACTATCGTCCGATCCGACTCGACCAGGTTCAGGCTTTCTTTTCCTGTTCTGCGACTCGATCTTGGGGTCGATCTGCTTGATCCCTTTCGGGCCCAACGTCATACGTGTGATCCCAACCGAGGAGTCGGTGGAGGCCGCTCCAGATTGTGATGACGATTGATATATCGACTCAATATCCATAGGATACTAAACCAACTGTGATCGGTACGAAGGATCCGCGATCGGCGACTGAACCACGGGGTTCGCCCCGAGTAACGAGGCAAGGTGATCATACAGAGATGTCATAGCTTCTCTGATCGTCCCTTGATCCAGATCGAAAAGCATATTCGCGTCGAAGGCACCAGTAGTGAAGCCAACTTCGTCGATCTGCGCCAAGAGGTTCCTGGTCAGATCAAGTTGACTGCCTGTGATAACCGGCCTAGTCGCCCGACCTTCAAGCTTCCCGATGATCTTAGGTTTAATGATCTTCACCACTCTGGTAGCCAGGAACTTGTGAAACTCTCGAAGATAGAACAGTCGTTCCACATCTTGGACAGTGGTCTTCTCGGCTGGTTCGATCTTCTCTTCGTCTTCCTCGAAGATCTTCGGTTTAGGGTTCACATATTTTTTAGGTGGATCACAATGATCCGCCCCCATGTTTTTTCTGTCTTTTTCCATTTTCTTCTTATGCATAGGATCAAGGTTAGCACCTCGATCCTTTCCCGGGTTATAGTCAACTTTACTATAACCCAGATCGGCCCCGATCGGGGCCATGTGGGGAGTTGTTTCATCTTTAATCTCGACCTGGCACTCCACCAGACCAGGTCGACCATCGCTTCCTTTAGATATGGACAGCATCGGAGGCGATACGCCTTCCTCCAATGCACCAGAAAAAGTTTCATCCACTTTGATTTTCGCATCTTTTTCATCATCAAAGATATCACGGTGATATCCTGAGTCACCAAGTGATCCGGGCACGCGCACCATTGTGGTGGAGCCGATTTCCAAATCCATGACAGAAGTCTTGGGTGGAATCCGGATACCCACTGGCCCGGACAACCAACTATCGGAGGG
>MIQA02006637.1:0-15048 GCA_001887855.2 Sclerospora graminicola
GAGTTTTTCGATAATATGAAGCTCTTCGAAATAAACAAAAATCTAGAAAAAGCTCCAATGTTTCTCAGTAATGCAATTATTTACGATCCCGAAGATGGTTGCACGTTGGGTCAAGAAGTGATATTTGGCAACATGCTGTGTAATTTCAACATTCTTGACGCAAACCAAGTAAAGATTCCTATTGGAAGCAGGTACGAATATTTGAATTCGAATGACTGTGAGCTTCTGGGTACGAAATCAAGTCCAGGAAAAGAATCAATAAGGATTTTCAATCTCTAATTGGCGGTCTCATGTTAATTTCCCGATGCGCTCAACCAGAGATAAGTTTTTCCGTTCACAAAGCTACTAGGGGAACTACCTGTCCTCGTCAATGAAAACAAATCTGCCCTGAAGCAGCGGCTCAATATAACAGATTTAGGAGAGGTGAAGTAATTGCTTGGGAGGTCTATAGAGCGAAATCACAAAGGCCAAACGGTCTTCATCCACCAAGAAAAATATGCAACTAAGGTCCTGGATCACTTTAAGAATATAGCGACGTATCCCATCACTACACCAGTTGATCGCAGCATAAAACTGGCTAGTGCCATGATCCCTCAAACAGAAGCTGAAAGAAATACGATGAAAGGCATTCCATATCGCGAGGCAGTCGGAAGCCTTATGCATCTTATGATAGACACCGCCCTGACCTTGCGTACTACATGAGAGAAGTAAATCAATATCTCTTCAACCCTGGAGAAGAACACTGGAAAGCCGTCGTTCGAGGTTTAACATACCTGCATGGCACAACAAGCCATGATCTGACCCTGGGTGAAACCATTCAGCAATGAACAATCCTGTCATATTTGGATTAATAATCAAAACTTTTCCGTTAACTCACGGACAATTTTACTGCTTTTTCAGAATCTGACTCTGCGAGATGCTCAGATACCCGATGATCTATAGGTGGTTTTGTGACATTTGATCGGTAAAAGTCCGATATCGCGGCTTTCTTGAAAATATCGTACTGTGGTTCTAACCACAACTGAAGCCGAGTACATTGCACTCTGTCAATAATTCTAAAATCCCTGCAAAGTGAACTTGGTTTTCAAAACCACAAAGCCAACAATAATTCACGAAGACAACCAAAGCTGCATTAAACCTGCAAATAATCCTGAATTGCACGGTAAATCTAACAATATCGATTTACGCTTTCACTTTGTGCAATAAACAGTAGAACAACAACAGTTCACTATACGTATATTAATTCAAAGTACATGATAGCCGATATTAGTACCAACGCACTTTCAAAGCTCAATTCATT
This sequence comes from Sclerospora graminicola, assembly GCA_001887855.2. Taxonomy (NCBI): domain Eukaryota; phylum Oomycota; class Peronosporomycetes; order Peronosporales; family Peronosporaceae; genus Sclerospora; species Sclerospora graminicola. The sequence continues at coordinate 1,301 of MIQA02006637.1, forward strand.
TATTTAAGCAATAAACTTGGTGTAACAACTTGTGACAAAATGTCGATAGAAGCATACTAAACAAATAGACGATTCACCAAAAGTTTTCCTACGCAGACTCTGTCAATTTTTTCCTGGTTTACTAACCAAATTTGACTATGTTAAACAAAAGGGACAAGGGGATTTTCTACCACTTGTAAAGATAATGGAAAATTTTACCAAAAAGATGAAAAAGTGTGTAAGATATACCACATGTGCCAATAGAAAAGATGGATTATCTACCACGAAAAATTCCAGGATGTAAAATGCTAGTTTTAAATTAGATCTTAGCCAGCGTTTGCTTGTAAATTTACAGTCTGGCGCTCCAGATTTGTCTCTGTACTTTCCAGAAAATATACTTTCCGCGTTCAACAATTTTTGGCCCCAAATTTTGTTATGAGGGCTCTTGACGCCGTCACTTTAATTTTATGATTTATTTAGTTCTAACAACATCAATTACTGTTCCCTTTAGAATGACATTCCTTCTTGCGCGAGCTAGTTTTGTTTAGCTTACACGTCCCTAAAATCATTTGCATTAAAGCTTTGTTTTTCTGCTGGCTGATGGTAGTTTTGGTACCGCAGAGCTTGAGTATAACGCACCCATTGTTGGGGATTTATCACAGGAATGTTTCTTATAGATTTTTGTTTCGTTTTACTTTTTCTTTTTACAAGCATGTTTATACAAGTTGAATACCTATTCTTACTGAATCAATAACTAGAAGAAAATACAAGACCTAATGCAATTTTGAATGAAAGTCCCAAGTATTGTCATATTATCGTAATTATATCTATGTTAATGCGGTGAAGCAGATTCCAAATATGCGGATGTGAGTGGCCCACACCTCTACGCTGATCGGTGGTCGCGAGTTCACCGATCATTGATGGGCAGGACGCGAAAATTGATAGGTGGGACATGTCGACCCAATGTTGAATGGTATGTTCAATAACGGGTCAAGTGGAAAATGTGAAGAAAAGTCTGGAAGTCGCTGTTGCCATGCCTTATCATGGGTAATTCCACTGGAGTGAATCGGTTAAGTCATACAATCGCATATAGATGATTAAATACTAGACCGGGTCGACTCAGTAGTCAGATCGATTGAGGTACGCCCATGCAGCTTGATTACATCTGGGTCAACTATGGAATGTGGTTGGGTTATGTTTTCCGAGTGATATTGTGACTGGATATCGATGACTCGGATGGTTAGACGGGTTAATGAGTATGATTGATAAATTGAATTTACTGGTCAAGCCCCAAAGCACTGCGGTTGATGAAAAGCGTGGGTTATCTGAAGAGGTCCCAAACTGGGTCGAAGTCGGCTTCAAAGGTCGGCTCAAAGCCATCCCAAAGCCGGCTCCAGGTCGGCTCCAAGAAATCGAATCCAAGTCAGCTCCAGATCAAGGTTCGAAGGTCAAGCTCAGGTCGGCGAAAGGTGACCCGACCAAAAAGAATTATAGATGCAGCAAAGATGATCGGGTTGCTGTGAAGACTGACTGAAGGTGGTACCGACCAATCATGTCATAGGACGATCGAGATCGGGATATTAGGTAAGTCACATAGGTTCGTGTACCGTACATTAGGTATTAGATATTAGACCATCAGATCAAAGACTGTCACATTGATATATACCTGGTTATACGTCAATTACAGTATTTTTAATCATTTGGTGCATAAATCCTATTTGATTATGTCATATATATACCAAATCTGCAAAGTCGTAAAATACCGATTCATTTTCAATATGACTCAGTCTTTTCGAAATTAGACATATCATCGTGTGTCACACTATAATATATATTTAAATCAGCATTTCGTCGTCAAAGTCACTACATGTACTTTGCTCCTCTAAACTCGTATAATATACCGAAATCTTTACGTTCGTCCTCTTCTGCATTGTTATAGTTCAGCTTCGAGCACTTAATTATTTTTTTTACATTATCCCACCTCACTTAAACCCTTTAACACCACATAAAAAATTGGGGTCAAATGCATTCAAGTTATTTTTAAGTGTAACCTAAACTTAGGCAGTTTATTCATCACTAGTATCACTTGCACAGTTGCAGTATAGCGAGTTGCACTTTGGGTAACAATAGTCATTATGCGTAACAAATCAAGTTGCTGGTCGCTCCACGTCTCGGCACGATGACCCTTTAAATAATTAACACCACGAGCGTTCTAGCAAATCGAGCTAAGTTATCAATTACTGGTACTTAAAAATAAGGGCTAGCCGATTTTCCTTCTCTTCTTTTTCATAAACTCTAGCAGAATTCCTCTATATTCTATTCTAAGGTTAGCAATATGACCGGTGATTGTCATTACGGAAGAAGGGCTAAACTCGAATCTAATTGAATATATGAATGAAAGTGGATATTTGATGTGAAACTATGGAAAGTCGAGTAGGGCACATTAAATTTGAATTTGATTGGTCTAAATGATATTAGATCGAGTTATTCGCAATTAGTTGGTCTTTGACTTGAGACCAAAGAACAAAGCATATAACTGGTCTATATCTAATAAAACATAAGAACAGATCATAAAAGTACCATTTGATTAGGTGGTCTATTACATATTAAATAATAGGATTGGATTTACCCCTTAAAGCAAATCGTCGCTCCGCCGCGTGTCGGCGGTCATTGGGAGCACAGAGTAACAAGGCCACCTGTAGCTCAAATTATACCTGGTTGAGACGCGCATAGGCGCACTTTGGCTCACCGGAAGCCCTCCGATGGATTAGCATAAGACTTTTCACCCCCCCCACTGACCCCAAATGTCCCTGTGTTTGAACAATAAAACGGTGTGGAATAAATTAGTAGGTTTACTGTGGAAAGATCGTGATCATATCAGTGTGCTACTGGTTATTAGTATCTCTCGTTATTGGCTGTCCGGTCGGTTGAAGTGCCCGACCCGATTTACACGGTAATCATACACGTTACCACCCCTAATCCGTCCTCCGGTGCAGATTTCCACCGGAGAACACCCCTGTGTCGAAGAAGTTGCAGCTTTTGACCTGATCGGGAAACCCTTTTTCATCCAGAGTCCACCTGAGTGAGTGAAACCAATGGGTACACAAGGTGTTATATTGGATTCGGTTGTACTTGATTAAAAAAAATCCACGAATAAATGTGACCTTTGAAGAAGAAACAGCTAGCTTCTTATCTTCTTTAGCTAAACATGAACATAAGTCAGGGGAGGAGATCTTGCAGTTTATTTGCCTTGTATTTCAACTGATTGATTATTAAAACTATTATCGTTAAAGAAAATCTATTTTATACTAACTTCTTGTAACCGTCCAGTAAAACCGCGGTTGTAATTCTAGTTAACCTTCAGGGGGAGTAAATTTAACATTCATGGGGCAGAATCATATCGCAGGGAACCCCAGCAGAAATTAAAAAATCAGAAGAGCCTTGGGAAATAGCAAGAGTCATTTTTTTCCTTCACTAGGTTCACGATGTCTTGACCTATTATCCTGTTTTACATTAGTTCCATATGTAGCATCTACGCATAACACTTCAGGGAAACGCTGTGCTGTCCTTCGCATATGATGTGTCTGGAAAGTAATGCAGGACGTAAATCTAGTGGCGTCCGTGAAGGTATCAGCAATGTTGCCCGGTGTCGCGAAGGCGTCGTCCAGCAGGCGATCTACCCGTTCGCTTTCAGTCTTGCCCTCCGTCGCTTTTTTTCCTAATTCTGCCACCATGTTCTCGATATCCTTCGGTACCAGTGGAATTCCAGTCGCGTGACGCAGGTAAGCGAGGATTTTTTCCTTCTTCGAGCCACGTGAAAGGCACAAAGTTTAATAACAACCAGCCATATACCTGAGACACGAACCTTTCCACAACACGAACCTTTCCACATAATCTCGGCGGTCTTGCACTTCTCGGGGCTTTTATGCGTCGTTCTTCTGCGTACGTGTAGATGACTTCTGGACCGACTTAGTGGTTGTGGAGTGTGTGGTGCTTGTTAGCTCCGACCGAGTACGTGCCTCGCTTGAAGATCTTGAGTTACGCACGAAGCTCGCCACCACACGGACGGTGTGATTCATGCGCTTTCCATCTCCCTGTCCGAGGGCGTTCAACCGTGAGTACAGATGTACTTGTGATAGTATTGACCATGCGTGATCTCAAATAACACAGGTGGTATTCCGGCCTTTGCTGCTTCCTGGGTTTGGGCTCCGTTTCGATCCTCAATCAAAACGGACGAACGCACGCGATACAACTGATACGTCTGGTCTTGATACTTGTCAAAAGCAAGCTGAAACGCTTCCCACGACGAATTGTTGCCCAAGAACGGGGGGGGGGCAGTTACGAGCTTGCGTCAACGTGGCATAGAGCCAAGTTTTTTTGCTGGTGTCGTCGCTACTGCTGTCAATGTGGCGGTGCCGATTTCCAAATCCAAGACAGACGTTCTTGGTGGAGCTCGGATACCCACTGGCCCGAATGACCAATTACCGGAGGGGGTACTCCGCGAATCCTGGTTGACTTCCTGATCGGACGAATCATCACTAGAATGACTGGCCCGATCATCCCGGTCTTCCGACCGGTCAATTCCAAGAAGCTAAAGCGAAGTTAAGTGCACTATCGAATATTTCCCTAAAATATTTTGTGAAGACAGGAATGGTGGTCGGTGAGTCACTGAGTCACCTATTCGTCACAAACTTCTCACCAACTCCAACCAACTCAATCACCTATCTTGACAGATATCGTCTCTTCAGTTTTACGGCAACCGGTTCGTTAAAAGGGGTTTTGTGCAACACTCGGTCTTGGATAGCGAGAGTCTGGTAAACATGCGAGCTGCAGTCGCGACGTTCAAGAAGAACAACTCATCCTGTATTGACGTGCAAGTCATCTTCATCGACAAGGATTTTAAGGAGTTGGGTGTTCTCGGGATGAGTTCCCTTCTGCAGCAGTCATTTTGTTGCACTTCCATGTTATTGATTATCGGCACCGTGAAATTGCCAAGGCCGAGTATCGATTTGATAAGTTTACCAAGGTCAATAAGAAGAACTTCGTTTCCTTGATGGTGAAGGCGGAGACTGAGAAGGACTTTGATCGCTAACCCGTATCTATGCAAAAGTTGTGCGGTGACGATCAACAATATATGGAAGAACTAGTTAAACTGTAAGGAATTTTGGTGTACTTTTCTACGCGGACATATACCGCACCTCGATAACAATACAAGCAATCGACTTGAAGCTTCATGGGGGCTGCGAAAGACGTGGTCCCGGCGTACCTTCAAATGAGTGAGTGCATTCAGCAACTGTGGGAGCTGCAGAAGACAAAAGAATCAAGCTCAAGACGAAAATGTTTGGGTTTCGACAAAACAAACCCTACGACAAGGAGATGGCGTTGCTAGGAAAACTTGCGACCAAGTTTCCGTGCGACTTGGTTGAGCCCCAGTACGAGTTTGGCAAAGGTGACAAGTACGAGTAGTATGACCTCGCGGCCGAGGTTGCGTGTATAACATCAAGAGCAAGAAAAGTGGCAAACGCCTCGCAGTCGACCCAGAGAATGGTGTGTACAGCTGCAACTTCTACGCAACTTTGCTTCTCCCGTGTCGACACATCATGTTTCTCCGACGTGTGTTGCCTTCTTTTCGGACGGTTATTCCGTGTGAACGTGTCGAGAGCCGCTGGTTGCTTGCAGATATCCCCATGCCCGACAAGAAAGACATACGACTCACACCAAACCCAGCCGGATCGGCTGGATGCTCTTTGGTGTACTATACACCAAACCCAGCCGGCTCGGCCGGATACTCCTTCGTGTACCACACATCAAATATCCGGCTCGACCCGGATAGCCATCCAGCTCACTTGACCGCTGGCGTTAACCCCTCTTTAGCAGCTCCGCGTCCAACTCTGGCGCCTCATCCGTCCTCCGCAAAGCTCAACCTTTTTCGGGATCCTTCGCACATACACCTTCCAAACAATCCGCCTTTCGGTCATCCACCATCTGAGGTCATCCGGCACACCTGATCCGGACGGCCTATCCCCGGCTAGCCCAATTACAAACTCCTTGATCACACCCATCTGCCTCCGTTCCATGCCTGGCACCATCCTGCCGCTGGTGGATACGCTTGGCAACCGCCATCCAGCATCTACGCCCTTGGTCCGCATTTTCTGCCAATCAGAAGGCGCCCTCGGCCAGATGTATTTCATACCTTCCCGTTAATTAATTCGCAAGTCACTTCACCACAGAATCTGTCCACTATACGTGATAAAATGATACTCTCGGTGTTACGGGTTTATCTTGGATTGCATGTCGTAAGATTTGCATTTCAGTTACCTCAACTTCGGAGTTTGCGGTGGTTCGGGTAAGCGAGCGAGTGTATTGCAATTGAGAGTGCCGAGGTTGCCGCTTTGTGCATTCAAGCATCAATGGACATGGTCATCCCCAATAGCAAGGATGACAAAGGTCTCAAAACAGCAGGGCTCATCAAACATAGCGAACGCTCGAGTTTCGACTCCTTCAGCAGCCAAAACGCATTTACATACAAGGATAGCGGCGAGCTCGCCGCATCGACCTAAACAAGGATTACTAGGTGCATATAAAGGAGACAAAAAAACACTTTTTGAAACAACCAGCAGTCTCGATATGGCGGAAAATGAAGTTTTGGACCATGGCTTGGCGCCTTTTAAAGGAAAAGAACAGTACTCTAACCAGTGGCACCCATGATTTCTGTCATATATGAAGAATCAAAACGGGTCCATCGGAACGGTATCTGCGACGGATCTAATCAGAAATGCATACCAATTTTATCTTGGAAATTTTACCAACTTTCGTCGAGAACTTTTAATCGTGAATCGATGAAGGCGAGTAAGCAATGTTGGAAATGATGGCGCAACTTGCAGTCTGAAGAACATGAAAGAAACGAAAGCAAGCTGAAGTGTACGACGGCAATTGATTGATGTGATTAAGGTTCAAACGAAGGAAATTGAAGCGTTTAGACGGGTAATGGACAGTATGCAAGCTCTTTTAGTAAATTTCGTTTTTAAAGGGGCTCATTTAGTGGATTTTACGCGCCCCACAGCTTCTTTTGAGACGACACGGCTAGTCAGCAAAACTAATCTTCGAGGTTATCGATTTGTGCTTCCAAGTCACAATTGCGCTTCTTCGTCATGGATTTTTCAATCAGGTCTACTGAAATATCGTCACCAGCGAGCTTTTTGATTTCGATTTCCTTGGTGATTTCCTTGAGCGTCGTATTGACGCGTTCGAGACGTGACTCAAGGCGAGCGAGCTTAGGGACTGTTGCCTGCTCCCTGACCACGTCTTGGTCGCTCTGTACGAGTATCGCGACACTTTCAGCGAGTGCGATCATCGCTTTTTCAACGTGTGTTTCGCTGGACGTTTTTTTACGGGCTGAGGAGCGTCTTCGGTTTCCTTTTTTTAGATGGATGTTCGGTGGATATCATCAGAATAAAAATTTCCCATACAAAATTCGCGGCCAAAGTCTCTCTCCTCCGTCCATAGGTGTAAGTAAAGTAGTACACATCGTCTCGATTGCCACAAAAATTCCAAAAGCTGGTCGAGTGTTACCCTAAAACTTTAGTCCTCGCAAAGGTTTTGCCGAAGTTTGAGCTGACCTCACGCCACATCCGAGCGATATTTGTTGCAGAGTTTGTCTGGGCAAGAGACGGGTCAACACCGTCAAATAGCTCCGGTTTCTCCTCGTGTCGTATAAAGATTTTCAAAAGCTGCGTTACTATGGTTCAGCGCGTTTGCGATCTTGTTGAAAAATTTGCGCCCCCCCCCCCTTATCGAGCTTGGCATGTCCCCACTCGCCATAAATTCCTCGAAAAAGTCATCGGAGAAAAGAACGTTTATCAGGCGAAACATGCAGTGCTGAGAGTGCCGATCGCCGACGACTTTTCCGAGCCGATCTTTCAGGTTCTCACGCTGCTTTTGGAGCCGCTCACCAAATTCAATCTTGTCTTTGTCGTATAACTCTAGCCACGCCACCCGTTCTGCCTTGGCCATGTTCTTGGACAGGTTGAGCTTTCGAGCGCTACACTCACTTTAACCAGACCACAAGTCCAATATTTGTAATCATCGAACGCCGGCGGGACATGTACCTCAGCTTTCGAATTCAGACTCGGCTTTACCGTCCACTTTGCCGACACCACGTTGCCGAAAACACGAGATTTTTCCAAGGTCAAAGTGTAATACACTGTTGTATGTAAAATGTAAATTTATGTTACTGGGTCCTTGGTTGGCTTAACTTAGTTACACTATTCTCAATGTCGATTCTGCGATACGTCGAATCGCATGTCCAGTTGAAGCGTCCAGTCGGATCGCCCCTCTAATTTCCAAAATGATTGGAGACTACGCTTACGCGGGTCATGACCCCGTTAGGAAAAACACCGATCTCACAGCAGTTTTCAAAAATATATGGCTCAAACTTTGACAAATCATGATTCCGTTAAGAATGCCTCTATCCTGCTCGGCCAATTTTTTTATCCAAAACGTGAAATAGTTGTCCAGGTCAATTGAGTATATTCAGTTTTATCTTCATAGGATAAACGTGCACCAACAAGATGATGATGACGAAGCAGCCGTGTCAACATTGGGCTTTCTGTCCCCAGGCCTCTCTCCTCTCCTAATCGATCTAAAACCGGCTCTTCTACACAATTGAATTCACCGGGCAATAGTAACTATTATTTCTCTTTTGGCAGTTACTGATATAAGGTACGATAAAATTGTTCCCGATCCGGTTTACTAGTTGCCGGAGTGCACACGCTTATCAGTAGAAAGTCATCCATTTCCTCAGCCATTATCCGCGGTGACCTTGCATACTATCAAAAACATCGGAAGCGACTTGCAAAGGGCGAAAACAACAACAATACATACACCCCCTGTTTTATCCATTCCACCACTCCAAAAAGCCAGTCTGTACTCTGTACTCCTATAGTTCCACAACCGTTCCCATAAATCCGTCAAACCGTTCGTCTCATCTACTGATGTCACATACGTTTCCTGCAAGAATAAACACATTATTCGGTGACTGGTTTGAGAGTTCCTCCAAGCGCGCATCCATGCATTCTTCTTGTGATCTCTAAAACACCATTTTGAGAAATGATGCGAAAGTCACCCTCCTCCCATCTATTTCAGTCCGACATTGTGTGCATGACGTCCACTGCTGAGTTTTCACCAAATGTTGTAAGCCATAAAGAACTACTCGTGTGAATGCATTTATTCCTTCCAATAGGTTTTCCATGTTTTCGTTGCCCTAAGAGAGACTCAGCCAGAGCATCCCCTTCATCAATTACCATTTCTGATTCCCGGTCATCATTAGCTATAACCTTAGAAAAGTACTAAATAAGTCTTCTCCACGCATTTTCATCCTTCCTGATCAATTGCATTGAGAGGCACTTATATTCACTAAGGCTCTCTGCAGCTTTTAGATCTCTTATAATACTGGCCACACTTGATTGATTCATAATGAATTCTTCACCAATTAGGGTCCCTATTTTAGGACCAAAACTGTGTGCGCACATAAGTAGCCGACTGTGCGCTTTCCGATTTGCGGTGCACATAATCACACAAAGGTGTTATTCCCATAGGCTTCCCTCTTTAGACGTACCCATTCCTGGGAGCTGTCCCTGATCACGGCTTTTGAACCTCTTTGTGGAGTGCGAACACTCGCTGTTCCCATTCCGCAAACATCGGAGGAGCTCAATCACCAATTCCATGTGTATTTCCCATTTTTTTAAGATGCTTCCAACACTCCCGCCTTCAGTCCATTGTAAGAATCTCCATAACCTCCTTACTGATTCGACGTAGCATTTTGTCCATCGCTGAAATGGAAAATCGAGTGACGTAATGCTGCAGCATCCGCATTCGCTACACGTAGCCATACTTCTTCAGTCGCATTCCCTTTTGGAAAACCCGTCCCCATTCGCTTTACCCATACCTATTTTATGTGATCCCATAATTTTGACCAATTTACTAGTCGTCTTCGCCGGACTGTATATCTCTCATCCACGGTCTCCCTGTCATCCCGTGTTGACGAGTTGCCCTGATTGATAAGGACCTTATCCTCTGGTCTTTCTACAGTTCTATCCACAGATTTTCCCGTCAGGATGGCCCTATTTTTAGTCTCCACGTGAAAAGACCCCGGACCTTGTACTCGAATTTTTTTCCGAGTGTGTAACTATGGTAGTGATGAGGAGTGTCTAGGAGCTGTAATACAGGAGACGCCTCATCAGCCGTAGGAACCAATCTTTTCGGAAAGCACACCACTTCTGCACGTTGGCGTCGGACAGATGAATGTGTCGGAAAAATTCGGCCTGTTGTATTGAATTACTCCAGTCAAAAACCGTTTTTCATACTCAAACGGTGCTTACGCTACCGTTTTCTCCGACAATGTAGACATTTCCATGTGCACAGTTCCCTGATATGTTTCATCATTTCACTGATCCGTTCCTGCGTAGCGCCCCTCGCTTCGTCTGATGATATGTGAAGCTCTAGGAAAGGACTCCGTTTATTCTCACGTGTGGTGGTAACTGAGTACCCGGAACCCCATGTCTCACCCATACCAGATTGATCACTAACACGTTCTCTGTTCGGGTTAGTATAGACTGTGACTACTTCTGTTTCGCAATGTCCCACTATCATATCTGAACCCCGCTCGTGCTCTCTTCACTCATGAATGAAGGCGGAGTGGTGGAGCCATTGTCAAATATTAGCACAATTGGCAGTTTTGTTGTGTCTGTGGAGGGTGGTTGTTAGAAACCCTTATAACCGGCTCATAATGGATCACACTGTATTTTGCTGTCCCTTCCACGGGGCTTAGAACAAAAATATTCCGTTGAAGCATCGTGCCCATATATCATTACTACCCCATGAGGCTATCTCCACAGGAACATCTAACGTAGAAGGACTCTCTCCAAGTTCAGTCATATATTTCTTCAATGCTAATTCCGATTGCTTCGCAGACATGTTAGAGGAACCACGACCTAAGCATAACAGCGTGTTTTTCCGAATACCAGCTGGAAATTTCTGAGCAAAATCCCAAGTCACCCGTGCTACACTGCCTTTCATTAACAATTTTGTACCTTCGACGAGAACGCCGTAGACTGTTCTAGACTTGAGTTTGCCAAACCTTGAACAACCGCATAAGTCTGGCTATTTCCTGATGTCGTAGTTTCTACTTGCTGCAACCCCATTCGCAAAGTTAATTCCTCTAAAGTCAATTCTTCCTGCGTACTTTTTTATTGCTAGTCCAGTCAAACATTTGGAGTTCACCTTCCCTATACTTTCCTCCACTCTGTCCAGCAACTCTGCCAGGTGATTCTTGGATAAAGATTCCATCAGTAGCAACTCAATGTTAAGTGTGGATGCTCAAGATTGAGTAAGATCGATAGCTGTCCCACTCATATTTTCGTTAATATGAGTTTTAGCATGAGATGCCTCAGTATGCGCAGCCATTATACTACTGTCTTGGTTCACCTCCTTAATTATCGACCGTCCTGAAGCCCGATCCGGTAAATTCCTTAATAATCGACCGTCCTGAAGCCCGATCCGGTAAATTCCCTGTGATAGACGTTGTCTGAGATTGAATTTACTTTGTCAGTGACGATACTCTCCCCTGCTACCCTCCAGTATAACAATTCCGACTGGATTTTGTTTCTACCAACGGTTTCCATTCATTACCGGATTATCCTTCAACCGCTTGTCGCCCTGCTGCCGCCGTAGCCAGCACTTCAGCTTGCGTGTCCAGTCACCGTGGGTCTCACGACTTCATCTTCTCGTCCAGCAAGTGGGTTAGACGAGGCAGTCTGCACTATATCATCCAGGCGTACGCGTGATATTCGTTGTTGTTGCTCTGGGTCATCTTGATGAGCTAATTTTTGTTTCTGCTTTATTTTCTTCTTGATGTAATCGACAGTTATTCCACACCTCAGTTTGCATGGCTTCAAAGCTGGAAAATATTGGATCCGGAACGTCCATTGTTGCGAATCCTCTACAGATACTGGAATACAGTTCTGGGTGTGAAGGTCAAGTTCAGTTATGATGCACGAACGAGATTGATGTCCAACCTCCCCACAGCGTTGGCATTGCCTTTGACCTCTCGTTGCGAGTGGTTAAGCAATAAGATCGACCCACACCAGCTTATTCTGGTCATTCCAACCAACGCCTTGGGCCACCTTCCGGCTGTGATCTTTAGTTCCCACGTAAGGGAGTCCACAGACATAGGCCCGCCCTTATCTTTGTCCTTATTACAAAGGGAACCCCTATGATAGATTTCAAAAAATATAATTTCCATATTCCTAGTCACGTTTCTAAGAGTGATTGTGTACTCCGCAACATCTCCGTCGTGACGCGTTTTTCCTCTATCTACCGCGTTCCACACTGAGTAATGCACTTGTCGTGGCGAGTGCACATTTGTCACCGCGTGTTTATAACGATGATATGGCACACATACCATTTCAAATTTCTTTGCCTCTGCTCGTGTATCAAAATGAAAGCTAATCATATGATTGGGTAATAGCTTTAACTTGTCCGAGCATTTCCCATAAGAGCTTTGTTCCTGTTCGTCTCGTCGTGGCTGCCATTGAGATACTTTCTTGAATGCTTCTTGGGGTCTGATAGTTAAACTTCTCAGGCGCTCCACCTTTCATATCCATAGAAAGACAGCCTTCCACTTGAATCTAATAGTTACCATCAGGCGCAATTGATCCACATTTGTCATAATATAAAGGGTCGTCCCTTCCGCTAAACCACGCACAATTTTCCACTAATCCGCCGAGCTCTTCCTCATTTTCAGCGAATTAACTTCACGTTATTCTACCTTGCATATTTCCCGTAGATTTTCTTATTCAGTCACTGGAAAGTGTAACCAACTCATCGAAATGAAAAACAAGATCTACACCTTCCGGCTTCTTGGGGTACCATATGGTCCAACCACTTTACCAATCCAATCCGTCAGTCCCACTTGTTGACTCATAACCTTGTGGTAAAGCGATGTAAAAAAATCAGCCAAGTACTGTCATTACGCCCAGTCCCAGACACTGATGGAACGATGGAGATCACGATCACGATCGTTATCACAATCACGAAGTGGAGTTCCCGTGGATGTAAAGCGAGGTGAGCAACTGTTGACATGACGTGTCAAGGACAGCCGTCCAGCCGATCTATGAATGGTATATTGGTTGAAGTCGATCATGACACGAAGTTACGGCCTGATCGGCTGATTATGCCCGAGTAATGAAGATTAGATGTGGAATGAAGTCGGGCATGTGGAGTGACAGGCCGTGTGAGTGATGGTAACCTATGGGTTTGTCTGAAGATGGCGTGACAAGGCCTGATCAGGCCTGATCAGCCGAGATCGGTGTTATATGGTTGCCCTGACGGGGTATAAAGGTCGGAAGTATGGCTTAGCAGATGAATTGAGTCGTGATGATGATGACCCAGAGCGTTCCCGAGGTGATCAAGGGCTGATCGGCCTGATCACCACCTGATCACTCGGCTGATCACTATGCCGATCGTGATCAGGGCTGATCAGCCTCTGATCAGCGTCCAGATGCAAGGGCAAGTAAAGTTCTCGGTTTGGTCGGGCTGGATACGAAGTGGACAAGTGTTAGAAGAGCAGATCTCAAGTGGTTTCAAGGTTGTTTGTCGAAGATCGGGATGGGTTGAAGATCTTTCTAAGAGTCGGGGCGTGATCAGGGCAGAAGTGGTACAGATCAGCTTGAAGGTGCAGCCAGGATGGGCAAGGTGGTGATACGCAACCG
>MIQA02006638.1:0-24525 GCA_001887855.2 Sclerospora graminicola
CCATGTAACTCAACTAAATTCCCGGTTGAGACGTGTACAGACGCATTTTGGCTCACCGGAAGTCCCCCGACGGGATTGCATTTGGCTTTTCAACCCTCACTCTCACGCCCGTGTTTTAAACACGTCTTATTAAATAGAAAGAATCGCTGAGCAATGCTCCCAAGGCCTCGGCCATGATCTCAGATGATTGGCTAGCCCTTCGTGCTTGACGTGAGGAAAAGAGATCTCTTTGGCTTTGTACCGGGTGGTCTTGATGGGTTCCATTCAAAACCCGAATGCGCCAATTGACAATTGGGGTGGAGCCGATTTCCAAATCCAGAACGGAAGTTCATGGTGGCACTCAGATTTCCACTGGCCCGGACAACCAATTATCGGAGGGGGTACTTCGTTGATCCCTTTCGACGTCCGGATCGGACAAGTGATCACTAGAATAACTGGCCTGATCGTCCCGGTCTTTTGACCGGTCGGCAAGTACAACAGAATCCAAATTCAGCTTCATCTCACCTTGTGTACCCATTGATATTTGGTGGTTTCACTCACTCTGGTGGACTCTAGATGAAGAAAGTTTTCCCGATCAGGTCGGGGACTGTGACGTCTTCGAGACAGGGGTGTTCTCCGGTGGAAATCTTCACTGGAGGACGGATTAGGTACCGTGTACAAGTACCGTAAAAGTCGGGTTGGGATTCTACAACCGACCGGACTAGCCAATAAACGAGAGATAACCAATAACCACGTAAACCACGATATAATCACGATCCCACCGTAAAACACAAAAGTTATCTCCACAATAGGATTCAACACTTTCTAGATGATCTGCGTTAACGGCACCCCAACTTGCTCGTAACAAAGAAGGAATTAACGCAAGAAGCAAGGCAATGGACAAACGCCTCCAAAGCGAGAAGCCTCTCCGACTTTGCTCAGAGAGCTCGAACAGCAGGCGGCGAGCAACGGCGCTATTACCAAAGTCATTGTTAACGAATGTATTGTACTGACCCATTTTTTTTTCAGCTGGAGGTACAATCCTTTCTTGCATTAAAGCTTTTTGTCATTTAAGGTCACTGTACACAGGCCGAGTTGGGAGCGATGATGAAAAGATGTGGGAAAGTTTTGATTATGGACTGTATATACTGAACAAACAAGCGTCGTATGCCCCTTCTGCACGTCGTAGGGATCGCCAATACAAAACAATCATTCTCTGGTGCTTTCATGTTAATGGTGGCAGAAGCTCAGGAGGACTACGAACTTGCCTTGAAGAAGATACAGAATCGGCTTTATAGAGCACCCGCAGTGGTCGGTTTTGATACCGATCGAGCCTTTATCAACGCTGTGAATGCCATTTGGCCGACTACACGGATCCTTCTGTGCCGATGGTATATTTGGTAAAACGGTAAAAATAATTGCATGAAGAACTTCAAAGACGAGAATGGAAAGCATGACGCAAAGGCCTTTGATAAATTCAAGAAGTTAGAGAGATTGTTTTCATTTTCGCCAAGTATACGGTTTCACTAACGTCTTTATGTAGAATGGAATAAACTGGAATCGGTGAATACGAACTATACTAAATGAAATGCTTGTAACAATCTTCCTTGATGTCGTGATAGCAGCACATGCCACAACATCAAAACTGTTGCCTCGCAATACTTGCGAGGCATCATTACTGCTCATAGTAAACATGCCCACATTAACGGCTACATCAAAACGTCTTCTGTATGAAGCATCAGAACATGGCCCAGCGTCGAAGATGTAGGTGCCGTACGAGCCGAAGTCGAGGATGCAGTAAACTCGAGTCAATTGCTGCAGAGGGGGGGGGGTAGAGCTTTGGGCAGTAAGCACCGCCGACATTTGCTGCTTGTTAGCAATTTGGGCTTGAAACATCGTCGATCCGCTCAAGATGCCTAGATCTGAAACCCAAAAGCCGATATTAGCATTGACCTGGGCATTAATATTTTCACGTCCACTCGCCACCTTTTAACGCGGTTGTCAAGAAAGCTCTACAATCAATATTGCGCCGCAAAAAATCAAGGGATAACTGTTAGTAAGTTTTTTATCATGACTGTATTTCCTCAACAAAAATTTTAATGCCACCAGTTCTGACGCTGGAAGTAGCTTCAGAACATCAGGATGTGTTCCAATGATGTTTCACTCCCAAAGGTCGCCTGGACACGCTTGTCATCTCGCAATTGAATTCACACATGAGCTTGTTCTACCATAACTTCCCCTTCAAGCTTAATTAACTAGCTTTCACCCCAACACTCTGAGTTTACTTATATCAGTACTTGATTATAGCGAGGGCAGCATCTTTTTTATAGTATGTAAAACATTCCGCAAATCTGGGCGGATATTTCCGTCGTGGGTTAATAAATTCTACTTTTAAAGGTGACATCGCTTCTAAAATGACCATTATATTGGATATTACTGTACCTTTATCTGTTTTACTCCCTCGAAACTGAATAAGAATCTGGTATTTTTTGACGTATCAATTTGAGGGAGCTGTATGTAGAAAAGATGCATAGAAAGTACCAGAAATACCGCCCGCGGATTGGTCAACACGGGGAATAATAAGTGCAGCACGTTCGGCCAACCAAAACTTGTGGATCGGTTGACTCTTCGAGGTCAGTTTAGCCAATCGAGATGGCGACTGTAGGCACTTAATAGTTGCTGCTGACAACCGGTTTGTGTCGTCGAGAGCTCATGTACACGTGACTGGTATACTGATGTGCTAGTACCAGTATACCGGGAAGTGCCCAAGTCGGAAGTAAAAGATAAAGTGTGTTATGAAAAAAAAATAACTAAAAAATTCTTAATATGAATTTTGTGTGAAATAGGGCTACTGTAATTTTACTACGTGAAATTTCATTACTTTTGTCATCATCGAAAGCCATGCACAAATTTTATCACTCCTTCCAAAAGTACCGCGGCCGCTATCCGCACACAACATATGCAAACCTCCAACCTCGTGTACATAGCTCCCAAAACGTCATTGAAAATCAATATTTTTCTAGTTCGGTCCAATCTTGTCTCATAGTTCCTTCATCGTTGGGGCATCCAATGTCTTAGCGAATAAGGCAGCTACCATCTCTTTGCTTATAACATGCCCCCGCTTCACTTTTCCTTTCTTCATATAGTCTTTCAGGATTTCAGCTTGAAGTTTTCGCGGCGCTCGATTCATTCTGTAACAGCTTTATTGCAGCCTGGTTGTCAATTTTTAACACAATCGGCGCTTTTGTTTTTAAAAAAAAATTTCCTCGAAAAGCTCTTTAACACCTAACTCCTCAATTCCACTGACTGCCGCAGCCCAAACTCTGCTTCGGCCGTCGACAATACCACAGAAGTCTGATTTTTACACTTCC
The DNA here is from genome assembly GCA_001887855.2 of Sclerospora graminicola. NCBI lineage: Eukaryota > Oomycota > Peronosporomycetes > Peronosporales > Peronosporaceae > Sclerospora > Sclerospora graminicola. The sequence continues at coordinate 3,351 of MIQA02006638.1, forward strand.
ACTCCATTAGGGCAAATCACCACCGCTCACACTTTTATGTCCTCTTTGTCTGCTGCAAATCAGCATCCGTGTAACTTGTTATGCGCACGGTCACATAAGTTCTCATCGTGTTTCATCAGCAATTTCAACTCCTTCGAATCTTTCAAATATATTGCAATTCGTTTTGCCATCTTGAAATCCAAGACTGTTGGTGCATGGGTGCGCCTTGTTGTTCGGTGAACTTCGAAAGAGATATCTGGTCGTGTACATGCCCACAACTGACTGAAAATCTTTGATCGTAGGTCAACCTGTTGTGGACCGCTCTGGTAGCAATTCATCCAAAGTTTCAGACATCTCCACCTCGGCAATCGGCGTTCTTACGCTATTTGCTTCAGTCAACCCATATTTCTGTAATCTCACATTCCTGGTCGATCATGTAACCCACGTTTGGGTCTCCTTAAATTCTCATTCCTAGGACTTTTTCAACATGTTTATGTCTTTAATTCCAAAACTTGCATCTGCGTGAAAAAATCGTCAACCAAACTTTTTTTGTCCCTGTCACCAATTGATCATCGATTTAAACTCCAATTGGCACTGCTCAATCTTGTTTTTCGCGCACGAAAGTATCACACATTTATCAGTGAGGCACTGTTTAAACTCCGTCTTTAGTAGGGTTTTCCTACAAGAGTCCATACCACATGCGTCCAGCCTGTTCTAGCCCGTAAAAATATTCTTCAGATGTAGTACCAGCTCGTTTTCTGACTCCACTCCTAGACTTCATAGCTTCAGACGATATCTTCATTTCCTGCTGGAATTTTAGGTATGTTTCATACCCTTCCTCTATCTTAGCCCTGGGGTATGCACTCGAAACATCAGCGTGCCGTGCAGCCCCCCAATATATCTGTGACATCGCAAGTATGGTTTTAACGTTATTGATCTCCATCACAGTCGAAAAAGGCATGAGATAATCTTCTCCGTGAACTTGTCTGTCCCCCATGGCTACCAGCCGCACTTTGAAGCGCTTTATGGTTCCATCCGCTTTTAAGTTATACCCATACCGTGGGCTGTGAGACTTTCCGTCAACGTTCCGAACTAATATCCAAATTTTAGTCGGCTTCTTCTGTTACTTGCGATTGCTTTGAATTTTTCCATCGTGCGTCTGCCTATAACTGGTAGGATCAGGCACAGATGCAGTTTTTCCACCTTCCGATTCACCAAGCGCCACAATAGCTAGTGCAAATAGCAATTTCCATCGTTTTCACTCGTAACATTTTCGTTTTCATAATCATCATTAATCACACCTGTCGGCTTACTTTTCATGACATCTCCTTCCAAATCCGTGACTGCACGCTTGTTTGGCTTCCTTTTTTACTTGGCTTGCTCGAAAACCATTGCTTTATAAGTCTTCGTTGTCTTCCGTCCTTGGCCAGAGTTCGTCCGAGTTTTCTCCCTTTTCTTCAGATACACCCCTGGCTGCATTGACTTTTCTTTTTTGTGATCACGTGCGCTCCTTTGACGTACGTTGTACGTTCATTCGCCAGTTATTCTAGTTCATCTTCCTCTTCTTCTGGATATTCTTGCACAACCTTGCGATTCGCTAGCGTCTCAATGTTGCTAACATGTCTGGTGGTTGTGACCATCCTGTCATTTAGCAATTAAACCTTGTAACCATTCGTTTCATCGTTTTTCCCCAATATCAAAGCTTGCTCTGCGTGTTTTGCCAATGATTTCTTCTTGGGGTCGCGCCAAACCATGCACGGTGAACCAAATACCACCACATCAGATAAGCGGATCGGTCTCTTCGTAAGCATTTGAATAGGTGACATCCTTCCGGGGTTTGACCTCGTTGGACTGCGGTTGAGTATATACATGGCATACTCAGCCGCTTCCGATCAAAATACAAGAGGCACACCGGAATCAAAATAATACATTGAACCGTGTTAAAAAGGTTAGATTCATGCGCTCAGCTTTACCATTTGAGGCTGGACTGCCAGTAATTTGACGCCGATCACCCATGGTTTAACAAAACAGGTCGACATTTTGAAACTCACCGCCTCCATCTGTCCTGAGTACGTGAATCCAACAATTAAACTCGTTCTCTAACAAAGCCAAAAAATATTCAAACATTTTGGATCCTCTATCTTAGACAGTTGGAACTCGAGAAATTAGTAATTTTGATAGTCTTCGGTCAGACTTTCGACCGAATCGTAGACCAAATGCCCTAGACGAGCGTGAAAGTGATGTACCCTTCCCTCATGTACATCATTATACGCATGGTCCGTCCTTGCATTCATGACTATGCTTTCATTTTTTTCACTTTTTATCTTTCTTAACCTGTAGATTCTCAACGAAAACAGATCCACGAACATTCACTTCAAACAATACTTGATTCCTAAGCATCATTTATCAATATCCTATTAGCTTTCAAGATGTATCCCTTTTTCCGTAAGCATCCATGCGAGATCAGTTTTTTGCCAACTTCGGAGCGAAATAAGCTTCGGAGAGCACAATACTCGTTACCGGGGATGACACATTTGTCAACGTCATCCTTCCAACTTTTGTTACTGCCAACGCCCCTCCGTCGGACAGAGTAAGGCTTTCACCATCCTTGCATTCCACTGCTTCTTCCAGCTGTTTCTCGTCGCTTACGAGATGCTGCTCGCACCAATGTCAATTATCTAAAGATTTTCATTTAAAATTTGCAATTTACCAAATTTTCGTTAAAAAGCGTCCATTGTTTTCGATATTCGACAGTACAAGACGACTTTCAGAATTCCCGCCACTTGGGCGCCCTTTAAAATTACTTTTCCTTGGCTGATTTCGTCTGCCCTGATGCGGACAATCGCGACATTTGTGATCTTCATCGCGGCACCCATAACACCATATTGTCGGCCTCCGTTGATCGTTCACAGAGTTTGCCGAAATTATTGGTGCTCTCCTTCGTCTAAAATCTTCGTCGTCCAGTTCCTGCGCACATGTCAACAACCCTTGGGCATGCGGGATGCAATTCTTGCGCTGGGGTTGTACCTCACCAGCACCGCAAGTTTCAACTTGGGAGCAGCGTACTTCTCGCCTGATTCGCTTTCGCGTGCGAGGGCAAGCTAGTAAACGAAATATTTTGTCCATGATTTTCTAGGGCCATTTTCGGGTGCAAATATTAAAGCTGCTTCATGATGAATTGATATTAAATGCACCCAGCATTTGGTCTAGGACAAAATAGAGCTGCGGGTTGATTTGCCACCAATCTCCGATGCAAAGCGATTCGTAAAATGATTATGGGGCAATGACATTCCTCCTGCTTAACTTGCGGCATGGGTTGGTGCTGCTCACCAGCGCGAAAGATACCACCACGCTCAATTCTATCCTCACCGCTCAAATCGCTAATCGTCATCCGCTCCCATAGTTCTTTAACGTGTCGCCAAAGATGCTGCCCTTTAGTGCACTAGGTGATCACGTGTTCCCTCTTTCGGAACCAGATGATATAATGGGGGAAGACGCTTGTGATCGCTCCTCTTCCATCACCTCCACACGTCCTTCTAGCCTTTTTCATTTGTTCAGCTATTATGTGGTGAAGCGATCTGACAAAAAGTTGAGAATAAGGTGTACCACACATGACCGTTGATTGGTGACGATAGGAGCACCCATCAAGATGGGACAGTTGATGGGTGGGACAGGCTGATTTCGTATACTATGAAAGGCGGTTGACAACGGCTTTCGTAGTGTGAAGGGATAAGCCAAGTACCTTTACTACGCATGGTCCCGGATATTAATGGAATGGCGAAGGTCACGATCCGAACGGAATTTTGCGTGTTAGGTGGAGTTCACGTGGACGTACATGGCTTGATCGACTGAGACAAACTGGAGATACGGCATCAATGGCGAAGTAATATATCAGGAACAGCGAATCTAGTTATCGGGATGAGTTATGAACGGTACAGATGTTGAAGTTGGATGTGATATGGAAATCCCGGCCCGATCGGCCGAGTCACTTAGCTCCACCCTAGAATACGAAGATCGGGTACCGGACAGAACTGGGTATGTGGAGCGGCAAGCCGTACGAGCATAACTAAGCTGAGGCAAGCGGTGAGAGTCGACGGATCCATCTATAACTAACGCAAGAAGGTCCGATCAGGTCCAACTTCACGAGAAATGCTGAGTCGGTGCGATCTTTGCATCCCGACAGGAAATGAAGGTCAAGAATATGGTCGAGTGAGCAGGCAAAGTTGATGTGATGGTAACCCTGAGGTGTTTCGAGGTGATCTGGGGCTGATCGCCCTGATCACTGCCCCGATCACTCTGCCGATCGCTGTGCTGATCATGATCTGAGCCGATCGGCCCCAAACCGGCTTCCAGGTGTGAAGATAGATGAAGTTTGCAGTTAAGCCGGGTTGGATATGGGGCGAACAGTGTCTGAGAGGCAGATCTCGAGCGGGTTCCAGGCTGTTTATCGGAAGATCAGGATGGTTGAAGATCGCCATAGAGTTTGACCATAATCGGGTCAGAAGTGGTACGGATCAGTTTGAAGGTGCAACAAAGATGGGTAAGGTGGTACTACGCAACCGTGCGACGAAGCGAACAGGATCGAAGTATAAGGCAGGCACATGAGTTGGTGTATGGTACACTAGGTATAGGACATTGCATATATAATAACAGGTTTTGAATTACCCCCTAAGCAAAGAGTCGCTCCACCACGTGTCGCGGTCATTGGGAGCACAGGGTTAACTAGGCCCCTCTAGCTCAACTTAATTCCCGGTTAAGACGCGCATAGACGCATTTTGGCTTACCGGAAGGCCCCCGACGGGTTTTGTTTAGGTTTTCAAACCTCACCCCCCACGCGCACGTGTTTGGAACACGTTTATAATTGGAAAGGTTTTGTGGAGATAACGTTTGTGGATTACTGTGGAAGATCGTGGTTTGATCGCGTTTTCGTGGTTTCTCATTATCTCTCTCTCATTGGCTGGCCTGATCGGACGAAGTTTCCCGATCAGTGCCTAGATACTAACCAAGTATCGACCCCAACCCGTTCTCCGGTGAAGATTCCCACCCAAGGACACCCCCGTCTCGAGAAGGTCACCCCCTCCGACCTGATCAAGATCATCCTTTTCGTCAAAGAGTCCACCTGAGTGAGTGTAACCACCCCCGATCAATGGGTACACAAGGTGAGATGAAGTTAAGTATGGATTCTATCGCACATGACGACCGGTCGGATGACCGGGAGGATCGGATCAGTCACCATAGTGATGATTCATCCGATCCTGATGGCGATCAGGATCAACGGAGTACCCCCTCCGATAGTTGGTCGTCCGGGCTAGTGGGTATCCGGATTCCCCCCAAGACTTCCGTCCTGGATTTAGAAATCGGCTCCACCACATAATGCCATATTCATCAGACGTAATTTCTTCTCGAAGCCATATGGAACTGGCAGAGTAGGATGCGCGCAAAGAGAAGAGCAGCAGACAAAACAGACATTTCGGTAAGATCTTTATCAATTATTACATACTGCACCTTGCACCAGTTCCCATTGTGGATCTTGAACGTCTCGATTGCTGTCGAAAGATCTCCCGTGCGCTCATTCTAGATTAGGGCGTGCTGCACATACTGCCCCAAAAACGTCGTGTGCTATGAAGCTGAATACCTTATATTTCGGGGAGTTGGTTCCGTGCGTCGTGTCAATCCGTTGGACCTCTGGAAAACGCGAGAAAATGGCACGTATGTGTTTCGTCTGGAGCGTGATACATCTGGCAACATTCTGAATAGCACAACAAACATGATTTTCAATACATATAATTAACTTTAATACGTTATACTTCAATTCATACCTTAACTGTATCCATTCGTGTAGATGCGCCCATTTACCTGCCCTTCTCACAAAACTCTCTCATCCATCCTCGCAAGTGCCCGCTGCATGACTCACTCCTTGCTCGAGCATCTTCTGTTTCCTAATAAATTGCTCATGCATATACAGTCATAAATGCGTTTACATATCCCAACTCGTAAATTCTACTTCGTCCAGCGGAGGTCCAACTGCTGTTTGTTTTTCTGTTGCGGTGCATTTTTCTGCTCTTTCTTGTGGGTCCGTGCGCGGCTGTGACCCCTGTCTTCCCTGTCCCTCTTGTCTTCCTCCTCATAGCTGCTGCCGTTTGAACGGCTACGGGTCCTGTATTCGCTCTCAAAACTACTCCCCCTGCTGCCAGACGTCTTCTTTGGGGAGCGTTTCTGGGTGCGTTTTCGAGCCATTTCCCGCCCCTGAAATCATTTTTTCTTTCTTCTTTTTATAAAAGTTAAAATTGTGTGGTGGAGGTATACTATACGCCGTGCCGTTCGCCGGATAGAGTGCTGCGTAGAGTCAGGCAATTGGAGAACGTTCCTTGGACATTCTTTTTTTGTCCAATAGGTTTTGCCCCCCAAGTCCAGTCATAGGCCCGTGTGTTTCATCATCGCAGCTCTCCTGGTTGTGAGATCCGATGCCGCCTCGGAGTTCATTCCAACACAATCTAGTAAATCGATTATGGACGTGCGTGAACATGTGAGAGTGCATCCGTCGGGAATGAACGAAGACGAGGACCGTGGGTTGTCGCCTTTTCGTCGTACTACGGGACTTAGTATACGAGCAGAAAGCGAGACTTGTTCCCGAAGACAAAGGTATCAAGAATGAAGCGGTGATAGCGCTATTTAACGACCCCGGGTTTAGAGATGTGGTCAAACAATGCTCTGAAGTAGTGAGTGGCGAAGCACGTGATCATCTCATTTACCTTGAACTAACGCGATTGGCTCAACGGAAACACGAAATTGAGTCTCGCTTTGTGCTCGTATACTAAGTCCCGCAGAGGCGCGAGATTGTCCTCTATATTAGAACTAGTACGACGAAAAGGCCAAATCACACGGTTCTCGTCGTCATTCTTTCCCGACGGATGCACTCTCACATCTCCTCGCACGTCAAAAATCTATTTACTAAGTAGTTTTGGAATGAATTCCGAGGCGGCATCGGTTCTCACAACCAGGAGAGCTGCGATGATGAAACACACGGGCCTCATGATGACATTTACGATATTTATACAATAATAGCAAAGATGATTCAAGTAGCTCTCGACAAAGACGAAACGAATGAATTCGCCCAGGTACTGGAACAAATCCAGTTCCGTTGGTGGAAAAAAGACAGGTGTTGTGATGTCAAAAGTGTGTTGAAGCTGACCGGGGAGAATTTCGAACCTTCGCAAAATCGTCTGCCAGAGCCGACACCAGAGGCTGGCTGGAACAAAGCAGTGTACGACCGATACAAGAAGTTTCTGAAATCACCATCCAAGAAGAAATATTCTGTCTGGTCACCGAAGTATGAATTCGGTATCTCGCCGATACAACGTTCACGACGTGAACTGAATGATCGATTGGCATTGGAGTGGTACCATTGTTTTTCGGTATTGCATCAAGATGATTATTTGGTGGATATTGCACCTGAATATCCAGGAAGAAAAGAAGCAAGTAGGCTTAGATGTGGCAGATGACACCCATATGCGTGTGCTGCGAACTAAGGCCCTATTGAATATATACTGTCGATTCAAAATAAAAGGCCGACTCGACTTTTATGTACATGTGCTGGATGCCTTTGTTTTAGTTATACATAAATGCTTATCATCATCTCCGTATTCCTGCATGGTACGATTGGCATATAAACTATTAACAGTGATCTGTACGTCGCTAACATTGTCTTTTAAGTTATTCGCAATAGTGCTGTAACTTTTTGCTGAAAGTGCTTTCTCAGGGCACCCAAGCCACTTTTTTCCTCCATCTCGCCGACTCATTTAAACAGCAATCAATCACCTTTCACTCTCACTCTCATGTCAGAGCAAGTCGCGAGTGGTATCAACGGCTTTGGTCGCATTGGTCGCCCCGTGGCCCGAGCTGCTATTGAAAAATATCAAGACGAAGGTCGTGGCCATTAACGAACAATCTGTTTATGGATCACACTACATGGCGTATCGTTTTAGGTAACACGGTAAATTCAACGGTTCGGGAGAGACCAAGGATGGTAATTGGGTAGTTTATGGTGAAGTGATTGACGTGTTTGCGGCGCGGAACCCATCGGAGATTCAATGGGGAAAAGCTGTTTTCACGTACGTGAGCGAGTCGACGGGCGTGTTCACGACGACGGCAACGCAACTGCCTGTCAAAATTCGTCCTATAATTCCGACTCTCCATTTGGCACACAGAGTCCGATTTTTATCAGCTATAGCTGATAACAAACCATCTCGCCAATCCCCGGTGGACCACACGGTGGTCCGCCTGTTGCCGCAACGGAATCTACAAGCTGGATCCGGAGATGCGGCTCATTCAAGGTATCGTGTTGCGCAAATTCTAAGTAAGAAACACTCATGTGTTACTGATTGGTTGCATCGAGATAGTTTGCTGCAGATTTTTACGTTATACTTCTGTGAAAAGTCAAAAGACTTGTGGAAGTTGTTAGCAGCGGATGCAATTGAGACTGCTGTGGCGATTGCGGAAAAGGCTACAGCAGCTGTGCCATTGTATCCGCAGCAGCTTTTGACATGCAGACAACTCGAACATTCGAGTATTGTTGGGCATCCGACAATGGTGTACCATCGCTCGGGTTGGTGGGGTGATATGCAGTGAACGGAAGGGTCCCATTAACCCACGAGGCAAGCGAGGAAATCGTTTTCTGGGTTTTTGTCGATCATTTATCGAACTATGTCCGACGTTTTGCTGCAGGAACAAAATATCGTGCACCAAAAATGTCTGAGCATTTATTATGCTGGTTTGACTACGCGTTTGGCAGTAGGATACACGATTTACGTACCGATGAAGAGGGAAATTCCGCAACATAGATCGGTTTTGGAAGAAAACGGGAGTGCACAGGCAGATTACGGAGGCAGGTAATCCGGCCTCAAATGGGAAGGCAGAGCGCATGAACTGAACCATATTTAACGTGGTTCAGTGCATGATATTTGGCTTCGGTGTGCCGTTATTTTTTTGGACGGAGGCAGCTGAGTATGCGACTTACATACTCAACCACACCCCACCAGATCAAACCCTGGCGGTATACCTCCGATTCAGATGTTGACAGGGAGCCCACCACGGTAAGTGACATCGTAGTGTTTGGGTCCCCGTGCATGGTGTGGGGAGACCCACACAAAAAATAATTAGCGAAACATGCAGAGCGAGCGTTAATTCTCGAATAGAACGACGAAACGAAGTTCTCTGCTGCTGAAAGACCACCACTCGGTATGTAACTCAGATTGAAACACTAAGTGACGAGGCGAACCAGAAAGTCGCGAGGATTCTAAACAGTGTAGAAGGAGATGACCTCGAAGTTTCAAAAACTGATGAGATAAACGACAGTAGAGAGAATTATGCAGTAAAAGAAAGGATCTCGAACAATGGAGAACCTTTCGACGGGAAACAAAACGGCATCCAAGAAGAAAGCGCTCCAAGAAAATCAGGGCGCGCAGCGAAGAAAACGCCAAAGACTGCGTTTTAGCAAGCAGGGGCGTCAAGAAAAGCCGACGCAGTGAAAAGCAAAGTCCCGATGGGCAAATTACGAAAGGAAAATCGCCTGAGGAAGGCAGTGATGAAAGCAATTTATTGGTGGCTTTTACCGTAATGGGTACAGGCATTCCTAATGAAGAAAGTGCGACTAAATTTAAGGATTCGGCGAGTTGTTTTGAAGAGCATAATTGACCCCAGTCGGACATGTTTGTGGCGGCTGAGAAGGAGAAACATCCTTGGATGAGTCATTCCTCTGCGTGGTACTTTTGGTCCCACTGTTATTTTCCAGCTCCAGATCTGTCTTCGCCTTTCTGGTTTTGCGAGTCTCATTATATTTGAGCGATTATTTGTTATTTTTTGTTTCAACGCCTCTAAGCTCTTGAAGGTAGGTTCAGGCACATCAAGATGTTCCGCCTCCCCCACTGATACTTGTATACAGTTTTTGGTTATTAGGTCGGGTTGTGACGAGCGACATCCTCTCATGCGATGTCCTACCTCTCCACATCTCAGACAGTGTCGTCTACCCCTTGTTGCTGGGTGTTCCAAGGTAAGGATCTCTCCACACCGCAATAGCCGCCAGATGTTTTGAAACGCTACTAGACAGCCGCCAGTATTAATGATCAGTGCCCATTCCAGCGACGTATGCGACATTGTTCCTCCTTGATCCAGTACTTCTAACTAGAATCCGACTGCTAATTTGGATTGAAGAAATTAATGTAGTCGTATAATGTCAATGTTTCTAGTAACATTTTTGATGATCATCTTATATTCCGGTGCCGACCCCAGAATATAGTCATGTGACCCATATTGACGATCCCAAAATCTAGTATTTACCTCAACTTCTACGTGAACATTCTTTAGCCGGTGAGTTTTTTTTATAATACGGCACTTCGACTTGCGCGAACTTCTTCGATATGTCCCTTGTACAAAAATGGAAAACCTCAAGCAGTGTTTCGAGTCTTGACTTGGGCGAGAAGTTCCCATAGCTGCTTTGAGCCCATTCCTCGTACCGATGCTGCCGTGGCTATACTTGTGTATACTTCGTGTACTTTCAAACGCACGTTTGATCGGCTCTTCTGCTTTCATCTCCATTATCAAACAACCTTCTTAGACCAACAGATGCAAAGTTGAGAGAAACTAAAGCTCGTAGCGGTGTTGAAGGACAGCTCCAGTGGGTTCATAGATCATATTGGCGCGCTACAAGCACGGGAGCGTCAGTGGTCGCTGCGACGGACTCTATTCATGACGTGGGAGGCTTTTTTGCAGCTTGAACGAAGAAGAGGGGTATTTGGCTTGCTGGCCAGTGGTATGCAAAATCATGCATTGAATATATGAAAGGTAAAGTTTAACTAGGAAAAAAATACTATTATTAAGAGCAGACAAGGCATATTGTTTCATAAATTCATCTCGAGATGATTTTATCAGCGCTAAGACAGAGCTGATTCACCCACCCTCCAGATCTTCCACCGACAGTTTATCTGGTACTGGTAGAATCTGCTGCTTCATCGTTATCTATGGGGCTGCTACTGGCGTAATCATAGCGTTCTTCACTTTAATGGCATCGACATTATTGTAAGAAGCGCCGCAAGCTCTGATGCAATGTAGCTAAGCCTCTTTCTTTCGCCACTTTCTTGCGTATTAACGTCTCCTTCACAAGTTTAGCTCCTTAATGATTTAATCTGTAGCTGTGATTTTCTTCCTGGCTTTTGACGGGCAGGACATCCATATTCACGATGGTGTTGGAACTCGCGCTTCATACAGAGATCGCAACTAAAACAAGAGTATACATGAGATTACTATCACAAGCTGAGGTTTTGATGATGTAAAGAAAGATCAACACACAATCAGTGACCAAATTTCAAAATGAGAACCTTCAATTTTGTATTGAAGTAGTTGTTGTTTTCCTTGGCCGATGTGCCGCACACGCAACAGCGCAGTGCTTCTCCTCCGCTTCATCTGCCGCACGATCGTTGAATTTCTTCTTCGCGTTTACCTTTTTTGAAAAACAACAGTTGTGACGGTGTGCACTTTAAAGCTGGTAAAATAAAATGTTGCATCATTAGTCGGAGCACTTACCTGGTTAGAGAACTGCCAACAAGTGGCAGCCATAGACACATACTGTAATCAGGGCTGACAAGGATAGGTTAAAATGCACTAGGTTATGATCAGGTTTGGAATAAAACCAAAAATTCGATGCGCTGCCAGAAGTAGGTTTTAATTGTTGAATCATCAGGTCCCAGAATTTCAACCTCATAAATTTTCAAGACTCAATTGCTCAAATCTTAACGCCACTTTCTGATAGACCTCCTAACGCCAAATAGGGCCAATACCACAACAAGCAATAATCTGTTAGAATTCTAGTAAAGTTGGATCATTGTTTTTTGGTTTAGGCGGAGTCAAGTTTGCTGTAACGTGTGGTTGTGCAAACTGTGCAATCTATGTTTTATTTAGGTTTTGTTCAGGTTATCAGGTTTAATTCAGACCTATTTTCCAATTCCAAACAATCTAAGTTTTTGCCATTCCTGACTCTAATTTTGCAGTTGCTCTACCCCCGACATTAACCAGTCGCACGCTATCAAAACCACCCCCGGAGGGTGGTTCTCGGAAACCAGCATAATAGGTCGCCTGGGTCTGCACATGCAACATTCGCGCCACACGCGACAAATACCCAGGTAAGTGGTTTTGGTGTTTGGACAACGCTCTTTAAAGACCATCAGAGCAAAGACTGCCACATTGATATATACCTGGTTATACGTCAATTACAGTATTAGTAAGGGAAACATTATTCTGACCCCTCGAATTAATACGTTGACTCCCATTTGCAAGAAAAGGACGCAGTACTGTCTAAAATTAGTACATGTAGTACATTTGGCAAGTAACCACCCTTGCGTCCGTCACGAAAAGCTCATTTAGGTCTGTGAGGCTTCGATGTGGATCTCGAGAAAAATTCACTGAAGCATCAGCACGTCTACCATTGTTTTGACTGCACGCAGGTTTTTCACCGTATTATCTGTCATCTTGAATGTCATCCATTCGTAACGGCGCGCCATTGCGTGTCTGAAACCCGTAAAAACACCCCGCCGCTAAGCAGGAGACGTGAACTCGATAATATATTGCAATGAACAACCGAGACCAACTGCATTCATTACTCCGTTGTTGCGCTGAAGACCAAGTTCCAGCAACAAATCGCTCAGTTGTCGCAGCATTCTACTTTTTCAGCGTTGAAAGTAACACCTCGGCAAGTGGCGTGCATACGAAATTGTCACCTCTGCAGCCACAATCAACAGCTTCATTTGCGCCACCACACTTCTCTCCACTCGAAGGGAAACGTTCTTCTTTACCGTTTCGCTGCGTAGGTAATGCAGCCCACCATTTTTGTCAGTACTTAATTGGAACAAGCGGCAGCGTGGTATTTGTATAAATTGACGCATTGTATGTGACTTTGCGCCCCCTCAAAACGTGTTCCAGGAGTAATGATACCGCAGCCACCAATGCTATTTCTGACCAAGAGGAAACTGCTAGCGACTTGGGTGCTTTTGCTGCCCAGCCCCCTACGGAAGCGACCGGGGCAATTCTAGGGGAAATTGTGTGAATTTCACAGCTTTTTGAGATGGAGAGCTTGCTTGCAAAGAAGCTTGTGGACTGTTGTGGTCATTCCATATATCGTGCGTGGGGCTCAGCTTATTTTGGTTAAGTGTACATATCAAGGGTGGAAAAAACCCGATTTTTTTTTGCGAGTTCATCGGGTTTTTGGTTTAACCTAAAAAACCCGATTTAAGGGCATGGTTTTTTTGGTTTATTAATCACTTTCGTTGGGGTCGCCTTCTTCATCCGAGGGATGGTACTCCGCGGTCTGCATGTCGTTGAAGACGCTCATGTTGCTCTTAATAAAGACGAGCTTTTCAACCGATGTCACGCTAAGTGAATTACGAAGCTTTCAATGGATGAACGCCATTGTGGAGAAGTTACGTTCAGATGCAGCGCTGGATGTTGCCATCGAGAACAGCTTGAGCGCTACGGGCTGCAGATTTGGCCATTGGAGACCATCCGTCAGCCAGTATTGCAGTGGTGTCTTCGCCTTCGTCGTCAGCATCGTATATCGCCATGAGTTCTCATCCTTCTCCTTCCGCGCCGAGATATGGAAGTCAGTCAATTCGGTGTAAAAGACCCTCCGTCTAGTGTCGTCAACGGGCGTGGTGTCATCAATTGGAGAGCTGCAAAGCTTGTCTTCGAGTTCATGAAGATTGGTTTGCGGTAGACCATCACCAAGATGACGAGGATCGAGGAGATAGGACAGACCGTGCGCTATACCATACATAAATTGGAAGCGGGAAGCCGTGAGTTTCGTCAAATACTGAAGCTCCAACTGGGAGATGAGTGCTTGTTCATGCACAGCAGCAAACTTGCCCGGGAGGGCATGAAAATCCGGCATGACTTCTGAAATTGGGACACTGTCAGACTGGTATTTGACAATTAGCGCGTCGATAGGCTCAAGAATGGCAATGGCTTTGTTCAGCTTCACGACGAAGTCATTACCGGTGACGAGGTCCTTGATCTTTTGTCGCTCAGACTTCTGAGCAGTCGTCCCGACGACAAACTCGCGAGCGCTTACGATACTGTGGATCAGACGCTCTGATGCAAGCACAGAAACACACATGGCTTGAACAGTCCCCCAACGAGTGGGCGCGGGCCGAACGAGGGAACATAAAGACTCTGCTTTCTGCGCCTCCTGAAGGCGTGCCTTCACGACATGATGGTTATGGAAGAACTTAACCAGATCCTTGCATGCAGAAACAAAGACGAGCATGTCCACAAATGGATATCCCACTGGATACGTCGCTTCATTGTCGTTGGTCTTCCTGGTTTTCGACGCGGAGAACACATCCTTTACAAGAAGATGCATTCCATGAGAACAACAGCCCATGAAGTACCGCGATGGGAACGCATTGCTAAGCTGTTGCCAGGCATTCTCATTGGCTGAGGTATTGTCAGTCACCGCCCCACAGAACTTAGACAGCGCATAGTGATCGAATACGCGCATGATGTCCTGCACGATCCAATCGGCGCTGTGACCTTGCTGTCCGGTAGATACTGACTCGAGGAAAAAGTTAACTGTAGGAGACGTGGCGATGTAGTTGACAATAGGGTCGTTCTTGATGTTCGACCAGCCATCCGTTACCAGACACAAATGAGCGCCTTTCATGCGAATGTCGACCTTTGCCTTCAACCGATCGTAGCACTTGTTTAACAATTCACCTGCAAGCTTCTTGCGATTCGGAATAATGTTCTCGTCAGAGCGCAGCACGCGAATAGCCTCTTGAAGATGAACATCCTCAACGCGCTGGAAAGGTGACCCTGTGGCGTAGTAGTGCATGGCGAGGTGGAGCTGGAACTTCTCTTTCTCTGAACGCGATAGCGAAGGTAAGCAAAACTCCTTGATGGACCGCTGACCATGAGATGACGCAGAGACCGACATGGCCTTAACAATGTTGCGCCTGGACGCTGGTTTCTTGTTGGACATAAACCAATCCGGGCGCTCCGAAATCTCGAGTCCGTTCATGACGTGACGAAACTCGGGGCACTTGTTCAGATGATTTATCGCAGACTCACTCTTCTTGTGATGATTGATGAGATGTCGGCAGTGTTTGCATACCGCTGATTTCAGCTTCTGCGGCTGCACAACATCCTTGAAGTATCCCCATACCATGCTCTGCCTCCGGCCTGTCTTCCTGACGGACTCGATTGCTTCATCCACGTCTGGAACCTCCACCTCAACAACCGAATCATCATCTGCTACGTTACTTCGCCTAGATACACACACGACATCATCGCTTAAGTCGGACATGATAGGAATCATAATTCGCAAGAGCGCTACTGCAGAGAACTGCGCCAAGGACTGCGCCACGGACTGCGCAACGGATAAAACCAAAAAACCTGATTTTTCAGGATTTTCAACTCATCGGGTTATTTAAAAAAAACCTTAAAAAAACCGATGCAAAAAAAAACCGTGGTGCCACCCTTGGTACATATGAGTGTGGGGCCGTAGCAAACTTTCACATGAACTGAGTAACATTATTTTAGTACGTCTTTTTCTTGTAAATGAGGATCAACGTATCATTTTTTCAGGGGTTCAGAATTATGTTTCCCTATTATTAATCGTTTGGTGCATAAAATACAACCTAACTTGAAGTTTGTATGAATATGAATTCGAAAATTTAGCAAAAAACGTTTTTGAAAAACACTTGAATTCCCAACAGTAGTGGAGTGTGAAAAAAGGAGACTTAACACGTGGTTCAAGGGATATCTTCAAGTGTCGTTGGAATGTTCGGAGGAAGAAGGTGACAATAACTCAACAAACAAATCGATCCGAATTAGTAGCTAATACAGTAATACAGTACTGTAGTACCAGTACAATGGATTCAGTAGTACACCTTTTTTCAGTCATTTGCACCAAACCCGCAATCATTTGCACCTCGCCTCAATGATTTGTACTGTCGACTCTTACATGTTTATATTTTGTTCTTTATCGTACTTGAGAGGTTATTTCATTCAATAAATTGCATAAATGAAGAGCCCCCCCTCCATGACACCTACCGCCAAGAGGCGCCGCTACAGTCTGGGAAACCCGGCAGCGGGTAGTAGATTTCTCGCGAGAGGGCGGTGACTGGAAAATGCTCGCTAAATCCTTGGTGTCTCCACAAGCAGCACATCTAACTGTCATGTCCCCCACGCGATCAATAGATCGTTGAATTTCTTGTGGAAGCGCAGATTTGTCTCTAACTCCGGTTCGAGTGTCGTGAGATCCTGTCGTGAGATCCAGTGTATCCACTTTCTCCATGATCTGACCGATACTTTTTATAATAATCGCGTGATGTTCCTTCCCAAAACTTCGATCATGTATACTTCTAAACATTCTGCACCAGGAATACGAAACTCGGGCTCATCTAGTAACAAAACAGCGACGAGAATAAAATTCGTCGATGGATCGACGGGGCATTCCACCGGCATCCACTCAAGAAACTCCTTCAACATGGTCAAATGGTCAAAAACGCATGAATCAGTCGCTGGCTCGTTTTTTTTTGCGCTACTGTCGTCGTTTGTGCCTTGTAGTCTAAATATTGCTTCTCTAACTCACGATACACAACGGGAATAAGCTGAGGCAAGCGTACATTCAAACCTTGAACGATTTCTTTCCTTTGAGTTGGCGGAATCGACGTATTAAACGAACTACTGACGCAATCTTCGACAAAAGGGCGCAAAATCAGCACCACGAGCTCCACTTGTTTACTGGAACCACTTTGCCACACCTGTGATAAGTCTGGCAGAAGCTCTGGGTAGCGTTACGGAAATTTGCGCTTAGCTATTTGAGTCAAGAGCGCGACTTTTTTCTCCCGCACAAACACAGGCTCCTCTTCCGTGTCCCTTGCGCGTAAAAGAAGTGTCCATGAGATCCACATGCATCTTCTTCTGCAGCGAGCCCCCTTGAGTTAACTCCATCACGTGCAGCGCAAAGTGCTGACGTCTATGCAGCTCTAACGCGTCACCTCCGCCCGGATTCTGGTAGAGCGCGATGGCGTACATGGCGCAGTCAGGACGACTCTTGAACTCTTCACAGAACGTGTAAGCAGCGTGACAAGCACTGGAAGGGACGATAGGAGAGTGACTAACCTGTGTAGCCAGCAACACTTGCTGGTATACCTGTTGCTCCATTAGCGAAGAAAATGCGGAATAACTGGTGAGAGTATGTATTATGTATACATGTACAGTACTGTAATGTTTGCATCATTTTAGTCAAATATGTGTTCTATCTTAATATCATGTTTTGCAGTGTATCATTTTCGGTATTTCATGATGCAAATCATTGAGGCGAGGTGCAATTGATTGCGGGTTTGGTGCAAATGAGTGAAAAAAGGTGTAGTAGTAGTAGTAGTTGTAGTAGTAGTAGTAGTAGTAGTAAATGTAGTCTAATTTGTCAGTTACACATTAGCTACTATATACATATTGATCCTAGTATGAAGTTTAGGCTCAGATATTGTACGGTTGTCCGTCAGACTTGGATAAGTCGGAAGGTGACGACCAGGAAGCGGTGTTGAAAATGCACTGTAAACTTACTTGAAGTCGAATCCCGTCCTCTCTTTTGGCTACGTTTCTCTTATAGGTAGCCACCGCCTCCAGCTGCGCTTTCTCATGTACAAGATGTAGTCTATGTGGTCTCGTCTCGATTACTTCTCATCGTTGAAGACTGCTTGATTCCGCAGTTGCCACATCCAGGCTGTAGCAATACCGCATATTCCCCACCAAAGTCTTTCGAAATGATCCGTGAATTCAATGCTGTGGATTCCGTACTTGGTCTTATTCGCCTCGTCAACGTTCCTTTCTATGGGTGATGCTCCCCTCAGCACAATAGCTTCTTGATACCTTGCCACAATGTCATTCGATATAAGTGATCCAGACCAATGCTGTAGTAATCACTACCAAAACTCTTGCGCTCTTATGCAGTTCCAGAAGATGTGATGCGCGCCCGAAATCGTCCCTTCACAAGCATTATCCACCAAACAACTCCCAACAGGCATGACACGATCGTGAAAGGTATTAAGTTGACATGTGGCAATCCTATACATTACCCATACCTGATAGTTGGAGGATGTGCAACTGCTTCCAAACATGACGCGGTTCTTGATCCTGAACTACTGACCATCATGTACCTCTTGTTCTCCGTTGTCTCCATTTGATCAAAGTTGAATGTAAACATTGCGTGATCGGCTGTTCCAGAATGACTTCCAAACAGACCATGAGGCCGACCTGAAAATGGCTTTATCCGATAAGGACCGTGTAAATAAGGGTGCGGAGCGGACACTATTTGATTGCAATGCGTCTCTGCCCAATCTCCTTCTTGTAGACTATTGTCCTCTATTATTATCCAATAAATTCCAGACGTTTGCTGGCGAACAATGACTTTTTGATCCGCTCCTTCTTGTCGTCTTTCGATTAAACCTGGTGATAGAAGTTTCCACGTGAAGTCATGAAGTATATCAGGCCCCCGAGCGATTGTAAGGTGGTTCTCCTGGTTCTCACGTGAAGTCATGAAGTATATCAGGCCCCCGAGCGATTGTAAGGTGGTTCTCTTGGTTCTCCTATTATCCCCCATGTCCACTCGTAGCAAGACCAATATAATCGTCGCCAACCACCGTGCCATTTTTGCCCGTGTGTGACAGATCGTATTAGTCGCGTGGGATCTGGAAAGAGTAATGCTCATATGTTAGTCGAGTGATTTTTAATGATACTAATCTCATATCTCGGATCCTGTCGTATTTTCGTGCCGATAGAACTACCTCCCGCACTTTCCGGATCCATGGATTGTTGGTATTTGTATGACCCCCAAAAGGGTATAAATTATTGTGGCAGTAACTCATGGTACGGTACATTCTTGATATTCATCGTGACGTGTATTTCTTCGCCTACCTGCATGCCGTCTGCGGTTCTTTCCACCCTTTCTGCCATATCGCTCAGTATGAATGGTAAGTGCCGTTGAGTGTACGAGGTCAAGTCTCTAAGTTGTTGTCGTGCCGGACCTAACCAAATACCTACCTCCCTGGCTATACCGTGGTGATGAGGATTCCCATTTCTCGTGACCGGCGAAAGTACTGGTCCTCCCGTTGTATTGACACTGAACTTCCTCCTGTGTAACCGGACTGACAGAAATTTATCCTTGGACCCCATAAGCCATACCGTGGTATCCTTAAGATGTTGTATTCTCAATGACAGTGGAATGGAGGTTAGATCCATGCCCCCAGCCGCTCTCGGTGTGTAAATTAGTTGGAGATTTTGTGTCTAGGCGCGCTGCCTACTGTAGGTTTTGACCAGACACACCGCTTTTGTAACTGGGTGAATTGGTCAAGTATTTCGGGTGAAGGTTCAAAACCGCGCGCTATGAACATGATTGCGGGCATTACCACCGCGTGGAATGACACGTTGATCCACAGAAGTTCCACAGTGTTTCGCCGTAGCTAGTCGGCGCTACATAGCCCGTATCCTCAGGGCCCAGTTCCGATAGATAACTTCTCCAACACCCACGTGGTAGCCTAAGTACCGAACCAGCTCATCTTCTACGACTGTCGGCATCCCATACCATTCCTGTGGCTGATTTACCGCATTTAGGGAAAAACACTTACTCTTCAATGGTTGCACTTTCAGTCCTGACAACCGGCTGAACTGTGTCGCAATACGTAACACTGCAGAGTTTGCATTAGCACGTTGTAAAATATCGTCGAGTCATCGACGAATGCGGAGAAACGATGTTCAGGATCTAGTTGGTCTTGTGTAGGATGTATCAAGGATATAGCCGGTTTCTGGAGAAGAGCCAGCGCTAGGGGCACAACCGCCACAATAAACAGTAACGGTGCAAGTGGACAGCCTTGTCTGATACCGTATACAACTCGTACTGGCTTGGAATACACTGGATTAACTAAAATTTCTGCTGTAGTTCCTTCGTGCATACGACGTATCAGACCTATAAACTGTGACTCAAAACCAAACCTTAGTAACACCTCATACAAATACCCCGATCTAAGGAATCGTACCTTTGCAAAATATAGGAAGAGGATTCCTGCGCTGTGCTGTGGTTCCTCTTTGGGTATGCCCTCGAATCTGGATTACGTTGCCTTCATTACAGAGACCGCTTTGTCCATTCTCCTCCTTGAGACGAAACCTTGTTGTGTATCGCCTATAATTGATCCTAGAAAGATCTGGAATCTTGTGGCTAGAATCTTTGCAAAGATCTTGTAACTTGTCTGTAAGAGAAAAAAAATCGGTCTGTAGTCTAATGCGTTGTCAGAATTACCTTTTTCCTTAATAGAATGATTAGCGCAAGGAATCCGGTGGTTCTGCACCCAGCAAAATGGAATTTAATAATTCCTGCATTGGTCCTGCCAGGATAGAGTAATGGTCCTTGTAACTTTCGTTACTAATACCGTCTGGTCCTGCGGCCTTCTGACGTTCTAGATGCTTAATGGGTAAGAGAACATCGGCCTCGTCAATGGGTGCCTTGAGAATCCTGTTGTTCTCCAATGTGACTCCCCGCTTGGCGGGTATTAATACAAAGAGTGTTAGTTCATCCCGGAGAG
Organism: Sclerospora graminicola; assembly: GCA_001887855.2. Lineage (NCBI taxonomy): Eukaryota > Oomycota > Peronosporomycetes > Peronosporales > Peronosporaceae > Sclerospora > Sclerospora graminicola. The sequence goes on from MIQA02006638.1 coordinate 23,954, forward strand.
TGTACGAATCTACGGACCTATGACTCTTGCCCAGTATTTTGCTATTGTGCAATCTGCCCGGTATGGTTTCCTGCCCTGAGAATACTATACCGTTACCTGATTTGATGTTGGTAACGCTTTGGCCCCTCTCCCATATTGCAGTCCTTTTTGTTGATGGAGAAGGAATGACTTGAGGAGTAGAAGGTAAAAGTAAAAGCGTATTATCAAACAAAGTGAGTTAGACTTCCTAGATTAGTGGACCACATCATGTAAAGGAATATTTGATGTAAAGGAATACTTGATGTAAAGGAATATTTGATGTAAAGGAATATTTGAAGTAAAGGAATAAAAATAGTAAAGTAAATTAAAACATTTGTTATGATAAGATTTGAAAGTGATATACTGATTTAACATTAACAGCCTCCCTGAATCTGTATCTCACTTTCCGGTTTTTGTGAGGTTCTTACGACCGTTTCATCTGTTGCTCTATTCCGTCCTTTTTGTTTGTATAATTATTGAAATATACACAAGTATAAACAGACGATTTAAGGTATGTTCAGAAATAGTCTGTGACAGCTAAATTTATAAGTATA